>PVJL010010143.1:0-51636 GCA_004026885.1 Lyroderma lyra | reverse complement strand
GGGGCAGGGTGAAGAAAGTGAAGGGATGAAGAAGTACAGATTGGTAGTTACAAAATAGTCACAGGGATTTAAAGTAACCCATAGGGAATATAGTCAATGACACGCAATAATTATCAATTATATAGTGACAGGTGGCTACTAGATTAGACAGGAGGATCTCTTCTTAAATTCCACTATGCTGTGCACCTGGAATTAGTATAAAACAGTATTGAATGCCAAAATAAATAAGAAAAGTGTAAAAGCAATGACAAAAGTAGGTTAGAGGAGATCCTACTTACCGGGAATTCACACCCTCCGTGCAGCGCAGAGATCTAAAGTCCCTGCACACCGCTCTTTGCCACATCTTGATGAATTCTCTCAGCTTGATGCCTAACGTGGTGCTGTATGAATCGCATGTCTTTATGCTGTATTTTTCATGCTTTAACTCCTTGGGGTTTTGCTGGCTCTGGAGATAGGGACCCTCCCCGGCCTAGCCAATTCCTAAACAACAAAAAAGTGTGTTTGGGAGCATGGCTTTCTTATGCAAAGCATCAGTGGGTGAGTGGATACCCCAACCCCACCTTTCACGGAGCTCTTCAAGTCTAGGCCTAATCCCCAGGTACTGGTCCATAGGGACAGCCCCTACGCCCCAGAGCCCGCCCCAGTCATCCCAACGAAACAGTCCAAAGTGTGCTTACCCATCTCGCCTGTTTCTTCTCACAGAAAACACAAGAGAGGCTCTTGTCACAGGACCCCCTGATCACTCTGACTCCTGACTGACCTTGGGGTTTCCCTCCTCTGGCACTCCAACATGGCCTACCGCCCCTCCCATTCAGATCTGTGAGGAACAGTAATTCTGTAAGGACCGCTGCCTCCTAATCTATTGCCTTCATGCCGGAATAATAGGGTGCTGTACAAGGATGTAATACAAATAACACATTTTAAGAGAGGTGCTTAATGTGTAGCAGGCATGCAATAAAGCCTGTTAAGTAAAATAAAAGAAGTAGTTTATAAGAATAAGCCAGCAAAGCAATAGCTAGCATGAGTCCATCGTCTACGTGGAGCTGGTTAGTTGTATGTGATGGAATAGACCAAGGTAATAAAATGCACAAGTTTTAGTTTCCTAAAGTTGGATTTGCTTTTGTAGGAACGGCCCATTCTGCAGTACAACGGCTCTCCTATTTCCCATTTCCAGTGTGATGGGGGTTTAGGGTCATCCACGTTCCCTGCACCGGTGCTGACGGATCGCGTTCAGGACACGCCCCGCGAGGGCTCTGCGCACGCGCCGCCCCGCAGGTCCTCCGGGCGCAGCTGGGCACCTGCCCAGCCGGTGGGTGCGGCGCTTACCATTACGGTGCCAATTCGCAATCCACGTTCTTGCCTGTCTTGGGGGCACAGTAGCTATTGTATCCAGGACTGAAAATACTGATGTTTTAGTTCCTTATTTCTCTCCTAACAATCACTGGCAACTTGAACCCACAAGGAGCTCAGGGTATTAATTCTGTGTAATTTGAAGCTATCTAGAGGCAGTGTCCACGTTTTGTTTTTACTCACAACACTGCTGACACTAACCATGTGCTTTTTCACACCAACAACCACTGGTTAACCCTCTGGTCACCAGCCGGTTGTCCCAGGATTCCATTCTAGTCTGCCACTCCCTGGAGTTAGGGCAGAGCCCCCACAGGTTGGGGCACGGTCCTGCAAAACTGCTCCCTCCCCCACATGAGATGCCAATCACAAGGCCTGGCCCTCCCATACTTCTGTCTGCCTATGAACTGAGGGTCCCCACGGTTTCCTCCCCAGGTTAAATGATTTGCTAGAGGAGCTATAAGAACTCACCAAAGTGCTTTACTTACTATCACTGTATTATTATAAAGGATACAGCTCAGGAACAGTCAAACGGAAGAGACATGCAGGGCGATTTTTAGTTTTTTATGGAAGTCCCATTACTCAGGGATGATTGAAGAAAATCAAACTTGTCCACCCCACAGCCCTCGCGGACTGCATGCAGCCCAGCATGGCTTTGAATGTGGCCCAGCACAAATTTGTAAACTTTCTTAAAACATTCAAAAATTATGCACAAACCTTTTCTTTTTCTTTTCTGGTTTTTGTTTTGTTTTGTTTTGTTTTAGCTCATCAGCTATTTTTAATGTGAGTGTATTATATGTATGGCCCTAGACAATTCTTCTAACATGGCCCAGGGAAGGAAGCCACAAGGTTGGACACCCTGGATTAAATCACTGTGCACCGATAATGAACTCCATCTCCATCTCCTCAGCCCCTGGACTTCTGGGGTAGGGCTGCAAGTATGGAACCTCTAATCCCAAGGCTGATTGCTCTGGCCACCAGCCCCCATCCTGAAGGGGCTCACCAAGAGTCACCGTATTAGCATAAACCCAGGTATGGTTGAAAAGGGCTTATTTTGAATAACAAAAGGTGGTCCTCTTGTCCTTACCACTCAGAAAATTTCAAGGGTTTTAGAAACTCTTGTGCCAGGAAACCTGGAGCAAGATGAAAAACATATTTCTTATATCACAATATCACAACTTCCACTTAGGAAGCTCATCCATCATCCTTCAAGTGTATGTTCATTTCTTACTTGTTAAAATCAGAGGACATTTCATAAATTATCTTTTGATCTCCTCGATTGGCTTAAGCCGCTTGGAATGAGACTTTTGAATTGGTTAGAAAAATAACATTACTATATTTCCGAAGGTCGTAACTTCCTATTTTAATCAACTATCATGCTCCTCCTATGTGTTCAGAATTGCTGTGCACGCTATAGTCCTATGTAGTACCATCACGGTTGGTGTTACATCTGCAAAAAAAAAAAAAAAAGGCTTCAACTTGAAAATTTACATATTTTATTAAGAATATAGTTAAGAAGGAATGCAGATAGAATTTCACACTAAGAACCTCTCTTTTAACATGCAACATAAACTAGTGGTTTCTTATTTGTTATTCTTTTTATGGCTTGTTTGACTTGTACTGAAAGATTAACTGTACTCCACGTTTAGAAATTTTCTTAGATAAAGAAATGTTTCCAGTATGGCAACTAATGAAATACTCAGTGGGTAAGGGCTGCGTTATGGCTCCGTGACTGCAGGGACCATGTGTGCTACTAGCATAAATACGGTATTAGTCAAATGCCTAGAAACCTGTTCATCTCCGTTCCTGGCTTGAAAATTACAGCATTAAGCTCCCTCTAGGTTCATTTACACACAATTAAACAAAATGTGGGTAATTTTCCAAGTGCAATAATTTGTGTTTCACTAATTTTTTTGGAGTAGCGCAGTTGACTTCAATAAAACGCTACCGAGATGATTCGGGTCTCACTGCGTTGGGTTTGTATGCATTTTAGAGGGAGGTCTGTTTAAACTCAGACAGGCTGTCCAAAGGGGCTTAGGAGGAAATGACCTCTTTTAAACCAAGGACACAATGCTCATGGGTGTAGGGTCGGAAGTCAGACAGAAGTCTGAAAACATTGGGATTTACACTCTACATTCTGAGTAAAGAATTCTTTTTCAAAGATGAGGAAAATTCCCCTCACTTAAAAAAAAAAATCACACAGTTTCCCATGCAAATCAAGGCCCTCACTTTGTGTTGGTACCCTATGGTAGATTAACAGCCATGGTATCATTCATGCGCACAATCCATTTACCTTTTCAGCAAGATGGATCATTGGTTCATCTCAAAGGGATTCTGAGGGCAGGAAAAGGCAGAATGAGCATGTCGAAGAAAACGACAATTTGTACCAAAGAGAGTATCAGGAGTTCAGCTTACAAATTTACAAAAGTGAATAGATACATACAACTGCGATAGCTTTATCATGCTTATTAAAATTGCTGGGGAGTCCCCGTTTTCATGGGAATCCAGTCCCCAAACTGGTGTCCTGCGGATGGGGATATTCCTTACTCTTTTGAAAAGAGAGATGGAATTTAAAATGAAGACTAAAATAAACACCCCTGCGTCTTTTGTTTGGTGTGAGAGGGGAACTGGGGTGGAAATGGAAAGAGCATGTATGTGTGTGTGTGCGTGTGTGTGTGTGTGTATAATGTGTGTGTGCGTCTGTGTGTGTGTGTATATGTGTGTGTGTGTGCATGTGTGTGTGTCTGTGTGTATATGTGTGTGTGCGTGTGTGTGTGTATGTGTGTGTATATGTGTGTGTGTCTGTGTGTGTGCATATGTGTATATGTGTGTGTGCATGCATACTTGTACGTGCATGCACACGCGTGCACAACCACACACGCATGTGCGCGCATGCGCACACCCGCAATAAGAGGATGCAGGGGCCAGCATGTCTGCTTGTGGCTCCTCACTGACAGCCTCCTTTAAACAGGTTGTGAGAAGCAGCCGTTTGCATCAGTCCAGCGCCCCTTGGGTAATGCACAAAGTGAGGGAGTGAGGGGGCCACAAAAACAAACAAACAAACAAAAAAGAAAAAAAGGATCAAGTGGATAGCAGTCTTGGTTCCAGAATCCCAGAGACACATTGTGTGTCATAGGTGCAAAGACGTTTCCTCAGGGGAGTGTTTCAGAAGTCCTTGTGTGCAGAGATTTCTGAAACACTCACCTGGGGAATATTCTAGAGACACCATCTTCCACCTGGAGACAAGCCAGTGCTTGATCCCGCGTTTACAATCACTCAGTACCCTAGTATAGAGTCCCCTCTTTTCAGGTTTTCTGAGAGGTTTGTCACTCTCATTCCTAACTCAGATGAATCGAAATGGGCCATCAGTGGCCTCTCTTAAAAACATCAGTTATTTATGCAACCACGGGCATTGAATTCTATCTCCCCCTGACCCCCAAATCACCTGAACAGGTGAGCAACGCCAAGCGTAATGTTTTTAGGGCAGCCCCCCTCTGCAATACGTCCTTCTCCCTCTCACCTCACTCAAGGTCGTGCCGTTAGAAAGGCGCATCTTAACACCCAACTTAGGCCCACTCTCTCTTCTAATAAAATCTGACAGATTGTTATACAAAGTGGAGCTTACTTACATTGCACTATTTATTCCTAAAACATATTTACACTTTTATTTTTCTTATCGAGATGAAGTTTAATACAAGGAGTCAAGGAGTTTTTGTAGTCAGGCAAAAGGATGCTAAAAGTCAAGTTATTTCTATCTCTTCTCTCAAAAAACGTGTTCTAAAATAAGGTATGTTCTTCCTGACCTTATTTTCCATTTTTCCCCAGTGAGACGGTGAACACCTTTCAGGAGACACACGTCTAACTGAGTGTGATAGAAGGCCATCAATGGGTCTGCCTGTCAGCTCCGCAAGTGACTGGGACCAGCGTCTCTGTTTCCTAAAGAGCCTGTTAGAGGGTTTGGCACACAGCTATTACTAAATAAAAGGTTTCATTTCATCTCTGTTTCTAATTTGTGTTAAAGGATTATCCTAGGGAAGTGTTTCCAACCTGGGTTTTACAAACCCCAGAAGGGTTCCAGTTGCCTCAAAGGGTAATTTCAAATTTTTCTTGACAGCAATTTTTGTAATTCATTTTTAGTAGGAAAGACCATTTTATGTTATTTCTTGAGAAGGAAGAAATATTGCTGAACTTCCTTAAATGGTCTGAGATCTTTGTCTGACTATTTGGAAGAGTTAATGCAGTTTTTTAAATCAATAAATTTTTTCACAGACCACATTTTTCTGCAGATTATGATGTGTGATGTAAGAATGCTTCTAAACTGCTCTTAATGGTGATCCTGCAAAATGTGGACATAATCTTTCATTGTCACTCGTCAGTCAACTCATATGAGATCAAACATGTCTTTAAAAAGATGGTCTTATTACATTATAATTCTATTTTGTATTATTTCTCTCAATTTATATAAAACGTTCTGGTTTAAAACATTGGATTCCAGCTGATAAATCCAGGTATAAAGACCAACTTGCCAGTAGGAACCAGGGTAGCTACACCTAGAAGAGTAGCAACTATCTGACAGACATCGTTCAATACATCTGTGCTATTAATACATGAATAAAAGAACAAGTGAATGGATGAATGAATGAATCCAACACAGGCTCTATATTATGACCGTACTGAACACTAAATTAGCAACTTTAGAATTAAGTATTTGGAGTAAGTGCTGTTTATATTCCTGGCTAATACACACACACACACACACACACACACGCACACGCACACCGGGTGTGTGTGTGTGTGGGGGGGGTGTGTATTTGTGTAGTGGCTTAATACCAATGAAGTGTTCCCTGACTTCTGAAACAGGTTTCTCAAGGGCATAACCATTAGGAAGAGTCCTAACTGAAGTTTGAAAGCACAAAGCACAAAACGATCATCCTCTGAACCCCCAAATCACAGCAAGATGATGGACTCCATGTCCTCTCCTCTCACAGGCACAAGGTCCAGTCACGGTAGGCATATGCATACATTTAAAATCGGTATCAAGTGAGTCACATCCAAGTACATACAATTTACTTTCTTTTCAAATGCAAAGATAATTGCAGTTGAACTTCACAAATGATATTATCTCGGAACTCACTGCTCCCTAGCTCAATTCAGCAGCATTACAGGGCTGTTTGTCCTTTAGAACACTGTTTGCCCCATGCCTAGACAACAAATATTACTCAGTTATTAACCAACTTCTCAATTATCCTAAGGAGTCTTTTCTATTTTGAAAACAGTAACATAACACTGGGTACTGGGGGGCAAAAAGTGGTGAACTGTGACTTCTTGTCCAAGTCAATGGGTCGTACAATCTCTAAAATCAAGCTTTCCAATGTGCAGATGAACATTTCCTGAGACATTAAGTCAAGTCATACTGTACACAGCTTGATTACAAGATGTAATCAAAACCAGGCCTGCTGTTTCAGGCTAGAATTTTCCAGCCAGAGTAAGCACTGTTATTGCCTACTCTTGTTTTTCCTGTCTCCATCTGATTCTCAGGGTAGAAAAACAAATCCTGCAAGCAAGAGAGGGAAAAGTGAGTGAGGTAGGGGCTCGCTGCAGACCCGCCTCCTTCTCCTCTTCCCGTCCCCAAGAGCAGGTGTCAATGGTATGCAAATCTAATTGCACACGTAATAAACAGAACCTACACGGATGTGTCCCTCATAGTTAACTCTGTTAATGTCAGACTGGCGGTTGTCTAAATGTCGAATCTCTCATTGAATCAATAGTAACACATTTTAGACAGAAGGGTTAGGGAGTGCGGCAAGGAGTTATGGGAGACTGCCGTGTCCAGATTCCTACAGAATTCTTAGAAGACATTATTTGTGTATTCTAGGAGCTCAACAAAACAGCCTCAAGAATGGGATTGTTTTGGTCCATTTTAGTCTCCATTGTGATTCACTGAAATGCTTACATCAAAATCCAAATGGCTATTGGCTTGCTCAATAGCCATTGGCTATTAATTTGCATTCAAAACAAATTAAATTAAAAACAACAACAACAACAACACACCCTAACTGTAAAATCAGGACATTAACATAGTGATCCTCATAGTGAGGTCCCCCTTCACTTGGGAATATTGATAACACAAGCGGGGTGATTCTTTGTGGTCAGAGGCTGTCCTGTGCATTATGGGGTGTTCACGGCATCCCTGGCCTGTATCCATAATGACCCTAATATGCCCCCAAATATCACCCTCTCCCCCAGGTTCTGAAAACTTGAACTTCCAAATATCCTGGTTTCGGGGTTGGGGTGGGGGTGGGGGTGGAAAATTGCTCCCAGGTTGGAACCACTAATCTATTGTTAATAGTTGACCATTTATAAATATTTTATATGTTTGTCAACTTATAAAAATTAACTGCACTGTGCATTGCATTAAAGATACATATTCCACGTTGGGGTAGAAATTTCGATACATTAAAATGCGTTCTGCAACCCTCAGACAAAGTGATCTGAGGTGACAAACCGATAATGAGGTACTGTGATACTAATATATCGAAAAGGCCGTGATTAGAACTTAGTTTTCATGGCTTGTTGTTGCATCTCTATTACTAATTTCTTTTTACGGTCTCGGGAAATCATTGAATCTTTGGGGGCTGTTGTCTAATATGTAAACTGAGGCTAGTGGACTCTGATCTCTGTGGTGACCTCTAGTTTTTGTTTTGCTATCAACTACTACATATCGCTCATAACCCAGCATAATTGATATTTAGCTAATAGCTTTCAAGATCAGTACTAAGCAGATCTCTTTAACCTTCCCATCAACTCCAACTGAAAAGTTATTTCTATTTTCAAAAGGGAGATGCTGAGACCCTGCTGTACTGTTTAACTTGCCAAGGCTACACAGCAGTGCTCAGGTGTCTGACTACGGCCAGGGCCCTCCCACTCCATCACATCTGTCTCCAGTTGTCATAAAGCTGACCACCGGGAGGACGGATGAAGAATGGTCAGCATAAAAAGAGAACAGAAGCAGTAACGTGAAGTTTTAGTTCTAATTTAATGCATCAAAATAAAATCAGCATTACCCAGGAATGGATATAGGGCAGGGGCTCGTTTTCACTCAGGAGCACTTTTGATGTGTCAATTATGATGCTAATGCTCCAGGAAATGGAAGTTTCTAGATCTCGGCTGCCACCCTAAAGGAGTTGAGCCGTCTGGACAGCAGGCATCCAGGAAGCAGACCCTGGTTGGCTGTGAGGGCAATGGAGGCCATAATTGCAGTAAGTGAAGACACCCATGAAAAGGGTTGCATTGGGCTCATTTGCATTCCTTATCTTCTTCTGAGTGAAAAACACAAGGTATAAAATTCTTAGGCCACTAATAGACATTTAGTTACACCTACCCCCACTGCCTCCAGAGTCCTAGCTTACCATGGGTGACATGTACCTGCCTGTCACTTACACAGTGGCTCAAGCATCCCACTGGGCTTGTGAAGAGGGATTCTCAGTTTCTGTGTCAGCTCCACCAGGTACAGTTCATGAGACCTTGAGAGCAAAGTTCTGACCCAGCGGCTTCTCTCAAGTGGTACTAAGGAAACCAGTTTATTATAAAATCAGGGGTTCATCATTTCATTCAAATCTCTTAGCGTCAAATTTGACCCCATGGGGTGGCCATCTTCAGCCCCTCTGTTGTGCCCTGGTGCCTGAGAGCCCCGTGGCCCTGGATCTGCATAGAATCTCTAGCTTGCATCTCCAGCTCCATGACATCTGCACCAAAATTCCAAAGACATTTTCCCCCTGGGAGCAAAATTTGTAAAGACCCCAAATAGCCAAAGCAACCCTGAGAAAGGAGAGGAAAATGGGAAGCATCACAATTCCTGACTTCCCACTTTATTACAACGCTGTACAACCTGACCTATAGGCTAATGGAAAAGAATTGAGAGCTCAGAGATAAACCCATGCACATACGGTCAACTAACATTTGACAAGGGGCCAAGAATGAGCAATGGGGAAAAGACAGTCTCTACAACAAGTCATGCCGGGAAAACGGGCCAAACCACAGGCAAAAGAAGGAAACCGGGCCCCTACCTTATACCACACACACCGATTAACTCAAAGTAGATTCAATACTCAAATGTAAGATCTGCAATGTAAGATTACTAGAGGAAAACAGGGAGAAAGCTCCTTAATGTTGACCTGGCAAACCAGTAGCACGTTGGGTATGGTACCACAAGTGCAAGCAACAGAAGCGAAAAGAACACGTGGGACTGCATCCAGCTAAAAAGCTCCCGCTCAGCAAGAGAAACCGTCATCAAAATAGAAAAGGGACTTGCAGAACGGGAGAAAATATTTGCAACTCATCTTCCTGCTGGGGGTTCATATTTAGAACAAGAAACTGATACAACTCCATAGCAAAAGAGCAATCCGTCCAACTAAAAATGGATTTGAATAGATGTTTTCCAAAGAAGACCCCCAAATGGCCGGCAGGTACATGAACAGATGCTCACATCATCAGAGAAACGCAAGCCAAAACCACAAGGACGTATCACCCCACTCCTAGCGAGACGGCTGACATCATCAAAACGGTAAGAAACAAGCACATGGGCTTAATTCGGAGAAAAGGGGACCCCTGTCGGTGGGACTAGGGAAAACAGTATGGCGCTTCCTTCAAAAATTAAAAATAGGACTGCCTTATGACCCAGCGACCCCACGGCTGGGCGTACATCCGAAGGAAATGAAGACATTATCTCAAAGACATCCGCACCCCCACCTTGTTCATTGCTATTCACAGTAGCCCAGATAGGGAAACAGCCTCCGTGCCCATTGATGGATGAATGGATAATCAAATGTGACATATATATGAATACTATTATATATTATATAATAGAATATTATTCAGCCATAAAAAAGAAAAATCCTGTCTTTTGTAACATTATGGACCTGCAGGACGTTGGGCTAAGTAAACTAAGTCCGACAAAGACAGACGCTGCATACCCTCACTTACATGGGGGGTCCAGGCGCGCTGACCTAGTAGCAACACGAGTGAAATGGTGTTTGCCGAGGTTGGGAGGCAGAGGAAATGGGGCGATGTCGGTCAAAGGGTACTAAGTCCTCGCCATGACATAACTAAGATCTGGGACTCTAACGCACAGCCTGCATAGTGACTGGAATTCAAATACAGTCACTATGTACATAGTCACTATGTACACTAATTATGTACTTGAAAGGTATTAAGAGAGTAGATCCGAAGTGCTACCACCGCCACCTGTGCGTGCACACGCGCGTGTGCACACTCACACACACTGCACTTACGTGAAGGGGTGGAGATGTTGGCTGACCTCACCGTGGGGATCATTTTGCAATATGTACACGTGACTAATCACGTTTCACCCCTTAAACACACGTACGATAATGTCGATAACGTTGCCGTAGAAATGGAGAAGAAATGCTGAGCTGCGTTCGTTGGGTTGGCCAGTCCATCCAGGGAAGCAGTGAATGCCATACCTGCCCTCCCACCCAAAATTGCTTAGAAGCCATAAACAATGACGTTCGGAGAGCATAGTAGTTACTGCACACTTCCAGCGTTCCCCCTAGCAACAGGAGCATCCTGACTGCTACCCAGGACTCCTTTGAGCTTCTCGCCCAGAAGCTGGCCAGGAAAACCAGTTCGACAAAGCAGCCATCGACCCCAGTGGTCACTGTGCTCAGGACCGTAACAGGGCCCAAGAGCCTGCTGTTCTCCAGGTTCATTTGTGCACTTACGGGGCCAGGTGCACCTGTGGTACCGAGAGGTGACAGAATAGTTACTGCTGTTACCGGTCTGGGCGTCATCACTGAGGTTCTGAGAAATGACTGTTATCTGAGGGTTCTGTCAGAGTCCTAGTAGTTAGTATTTGTTGAATCACTGGCTTTTGAAGGTGATGGGGACAGAGCTCCCAAAGTTCTTGACTGGTGAAGTAAACAATCTTTAAGCCAGAAGTGTAAGCCCGTTATTGCAAAGTCGTTCCTAGCAACTCTGGCGATGAAGTTCTGGTTTTCCACAAAAATAAATTTTAAAATATAAAATTAGTTAAAGAAGAATAAAGGGTTGAGGACAATTGCCCAAACTATGAAGACGTGAACACCCCATAATGAATACAAGTGTTTTTAAACCAGAAAATCAACATGCAGCTCGGACACGGCGTCTGCAGAAGTAACGCCCTTTTATCAGTCGTTAAAATGTCGTTAGGTTACAGAATTACAGGCTTCCGATTTTTGAATAAACTCCTTGGTGTAGAGTACCAGCTCGTAAAGAAGAACATGACTCCTGCCGGACCCTGTACCGGCGGGGAAGACCAGGTAAATGCAAGCAGACTCTCCGTTAACCGGAACTCAAGCAACCGGCAAAGGCCCACGCAATCAGCAAAAAGGTGGATCAGCTGCTCTGCTGGTCACAGAGCCTAAGTCCCTCTGATGGGATCTATTTACTACGTGTGTGGCCACATTGCAGAAATTAGAGTTCGCCAAGGAAAATGTGCAATAAACTGCAGAAGGGCCTCAACACACCTTTGGAAACCAGCTGAGTCACTGAAGAGACCAAGGTGGTGGAGGGCACACGGACTGTGCCATACAGCTCACAGCCCGCAGGAACCCTAAGTTACTGATTTTGGGGCAACAGGGCAGCAAATTCACCTCTGGTACTAGCCTGTGACTCAACAGAGAGAGAACTCTAAGCATTTCTTATTTTCATCTGGAAGAACTTTCCTCCTTTATTTGATTTTTTTTCCCCAGCTGCCATACCCAAATAGGGACAGAGAAGTACACCCAATGCACACGCACACACACAAGGAGGAAGCCATCTGTGACATGTTGTGATATGGATGCTGATTGTCGTGATGTTAAAAAATACAGACAAGGGCTGTCGGGGAAGTATCCAGCCATGTCACAGGAAAAGCAGAGGCATTTTCGGGCATTTGGTCTCTGTTCTGTTGTTGGCACAGCGCTCCTAAAGTGCTCAAAATGTCACCATGAAGGTGTCTTTGGTTATGTTAAAGAGGGACTGTTGCAAAGCTCCCAAGTTACCCAGCTATGGGGGCTCACTGCTAGGGGAACTAAGCAGGTAATTAGAAGTTTGGAACTTTCAGTCCCACCCCCTCTGACCTTCAGGGAGGGGAGGGGAGCTGGAGGTTCAATCAGTTGCCAATAGTCAGTGATTTACTCCATCGTGCCAGTGTAATAAAGCCTCCATAAAACCCCCAAAGGTTTGGAGAGGGTCCCGGTTGGCAGACACACGGAGATTGGAGAAGGGTGGTGTTCCCAGGGGGCATAGGATCGTTAGGCTCTTTCCCCAAGCTTTGGCCTATCCACCTCTTCCATCTGCCTCTTTCTGAATTATGTAATCTAGTGAGTAAACTGGTTTCCTGAGTTCTGGGAGCTGCTCTAGCAAGTTAATCAACCTCCAGAAGGGGGTCCCGGAACCCCTGATTTATAAGCAGGTTGGTCGGAAGCACAGGTTATATCCTGAACTTGGAATTGGTATATGAGGTGGGGGCGGGCAGTCTTGTGGGACTGAGGCCTTAACTTGTGGGATGTGATGCTAACTCCAGGTGGTTGTGTCAGAATCGAGTTGTGGGGTACCCAGTGAGGGTCTGAGAGTTGGGGGCGGTGGGGGAAAATGCCCACACACTGGAATTGGTATCAGAATTGATAACATCTTAATCTCATATGATTTGAGAGGAAAATGAGATGATATGCTAAAAGCATCATTAACTTGAAATTAAAGAGAACTTGATTGGAGTGAGGGTCGTTCATGAATGTTACTTTGCAAGTTGCTCCCAGACATTTTACCTCTCTGAGCACTGACTTTCTAGATTATATAATGAAGAGTTTAACTAAGTAGTATCTAAAGTCACTTTCAATGCTAACGTCTTACAGTTCTTTTAAAATCAGTTCTCAACTGAGATTGAGTTGGAAATATACCTTGCCTGGTTGAGTCCATATAAGATTGCGAATTAAGCAACTTTTATTCTTGGTGTCAGTTCCCTAAACCTTTGTATCTCTTGGAAAGTTTTTGTTAGTTTGTTTGCATCATAATTTATTCCAATGCTTACTAATGTTTTCATGTCAACAGATGAGCCATGCTAGAAAAAAAGACTCGGGAAGCAGACATAAAAGTACTGTAAACTAGCTTGGTTTTATGTAGTCTAGTTTAAGGAAAACTTCCAAATTCCAGCTGTGTACTGTTTAAATGTCTCCTTAAATGAAACTGACAGAGAGAGAATAGGGTCCAATTAGCAAGGGTTTCCTTTCCTTGCATCTGATAAGTTAACATCTGTGCCTTCTGATAAAAGCACTCTAATGTTTTGTGTGTGTGGCATTTGCACTATTCATTAGTTCCCTTTTACTACAAATAGCTGACTCCAAAAAATGCCCCCGGGCTACAACGAACACTTAGACAGGTGGTAGACAGGCATCACCTGAGAAGACAGCCTCCACAGCTATGCATTAGGGTTTTCACACTAACAGTACGAGCTGAAGTGGGAAAGTAAACTTTGTTAGTCACGTGGGGCATTTTAACAGCCCCAAATAATGATTTACTTAATATCATAAGACTGTAACAGTATTTATCATGATGACAGGTTAATTACTAATTTGTTGTTAACCTGCTGATTTCATTAAAGGTACATTTAGTATTTTAGAACACACTGTCGTGTGCATGTGTGTGTGTGTGTGCATGTGTGCATGCGTGTGCACGTGCGTGTGTGTGATTATGTAACCCTGTTTCAGGACAGGAAATTTTTTTTCTTTTACCTTCATTCCAAAATGGCTATCATCAACAAGACAAGTAATAACAAGTGCTGGAGAGGTTGTTGGAGAAAAAAGAGCCCTCGAACACTGCTGGTGGGAGCGTGAACTGGCTCAGTCATGGCGGAAATCAGCATGGAGGTGCTTCAAAAAATTTAAAACAGAGCTACCGTATAACTCACAAATCCCTCTTCTAAAGATCTACCTGAGAAAATCGGAAAACACTCATCCCTAAATAGATATGTACTCCTGTGTTCACTGCAGCAATAGTCACAGTAGCCAAGACACGGAAACAACTGAAGTGTCTTTTGATGGAAGACCGAATAAAAAAGACGTGGTCTGTATAAAAATGGAATATTAGCCATGGAAATACTGCCCTTTGCAACAACATGGGTAATCCAAGAGCATCATGCTAAGCAAGTAAATTAGACAGAAAAGGACAAGAACCATGTGATTTCACTAACTTGTGGGATGTGAAACAGAAAGCAACAAAAAAACAAGACAAGCAAACAGAGAAACAAAAACTCCTAGATACAGACAACAGTTCGTGGTTACCAGAGGGTCGGGGGGGTTGAGGGGGGTCGGTAAAGGAGGGAGACGGGGTCAAGGATCTGGTGACGTAAGAACTGCCTCTGGGCGGTGAGCACACACTGCAACACACGGACGATGCATTATGGAACTGTGCACTTGAAACCCACGTGACTTTACTCTAGCTTTCCTTTAGACTAAAACTAAGCCTCTTACCTCTTGTTTACAACAGGAAATGGATTGAATTCTGCCATTCCTCACTTCACAAGATCCATTCCGTAAGTCAGTCTGTCTGAAAAACATTACCCCACCACAACAAATACTCAGTTTAAGGGCTCCCCCCCCCAAAATCATTTCACATTCCTGAAACATTTATCAAGGGCTCAGAACACACATGTGGATTATAAAAACCTGGATGAGAATCACTCTTGCAGAGAAATTAGAATGAGTAATCCAAATTTTAAAAAAAAGTAGAGATGACTTGTTAGATCATACCCCAGATTTTAAGAATACAAACTAATTTGGACTATCTAGGGACACTAACGAGAAGGACATTTTAGAGCCTGGACAAAATGAAGCCCAGAAGATTTTGTTTACTTCTCACACTAAAATAGCTCTCGATTAAAAAAAAAAGAAGAGGAAGTGAACACCAAGATACTCAGAAGGATCAGGTCCCACAAGTTAAATTCTCATTTAGCTACGAGATGGTATAGAGCATTTCAATGCCCGTCAGTGTCCAAGGGATGAAAAGAGGAATAAAATACCAGGGGTACAGAGGCAGGTCTAAAAATAGTGCCCTTTTATCTGGCAGAGTCCAGTCATGAAGTGTTAAAAAGCTGCATTTCCATCCTTTCTGAGTCACATGGAATCCTCAGGACAGGAAAAACGATCATCTCAGAAACGTATACAAAAGGGAGACGGAAGCATTAATTTACCAATCAAGGAGCTATTTCACTTGATCCTCCAAGCAACTGAGAAGAACGAGACGTCACTATTTTAAACAAAAAGCACCATTCTCAATGCCCAGCATGCATCCTAATTTTAAATAATCAGACCCTACATTCGGGTAGCACTGCGGAGTTTAGGAAAGCACTTTTATGTACATTATCTCATTTATCAATTTCTGAAAGAGGAAGAAATAGTCAAGGCAAGGCAAGGAATGAATATTAGTGTTGCACTGGATAAATGAGGGTGAGTCTCTAGAATAATAGAAGTCCTCAACAAATCTTCATCAGAAACTGATGAATCACCCATCTCAACTTCATTATCCTCATCATGAGCACTTAGGAGACAAATGAAAAATTGATGAGCACCGTCATAATCAAAGAGAATAAATGTTTCTCTGTTAAAGTGAATGCATAATCTTTCCAGGAATAAAATAACAATATTCATTCATTATTAAATTCTGATAATGCTGACACCAAATCTCATTTTAAACTAGTGAAGGAAATTAGCAATAGAAAATAACACTATTTGCATTTGGGCTGTTAAAATGTATATTCATATTTCGCCCCGTAAGATATAGTCTTTTGTCTCTCCCAATTGGGGAGTATTTTTGGAATCCATTTATAATAGGGTGAGGGCTCATTTTTTTATAGATAGATTGATTAGCTTCTAAAACAGATTGAGCGAATGTCAAGGGCACTATATATGTTCCTTATAGGAGAGTTAATGGTATCTTACAGCAAATGGACTCTCTTGAATGATCAGTTTTCACTAAGAAATTACCACGTTTTCTTTATTATACCTTTACACTATCTTAGCCCAGCTTTTTACAAATATAACGTGAAAAGGACAATTTAGCCTACAAAGTAGTCGTCAGTTCTCTCTAGCTATATCTATCGATTATTTCCATTACATTGATGGAAATTAAAATAGAAAAAGCTGACCTTGTGCCACCAGCTGTTTTAAAATGTGTATCAGTAATATACTTAAAATATAATACTTTTTTACCACAGCCTGAAATGGAGCTTTCAAAGAAATATCAAATACAAGTAAGCAAGAGAAAAGACAAAAAGAAATAAAAGAGTTTCAGTATTTCCACTAACAAGAGAAAACAACAGCAAAATTCTTCATCTAGTTTCTTCGGTCCTATTTCTTATGACCCTGGATGTATCTTCGCGTGTTTCTGTGTGTGTACAATTTTGTGTGCATCTCTGTGCACGCGTGTGTGTGCGTGTGTATAAGTACCCAGCTACAGACTACACATCTAAAACTTGAAGATTCCCATCACATATACTAAGAAACAATTACCTATCTTCACTCATATGTATAGACAGAGAAATACGGCCCTGATACCATAAATAAAGATACATTATACATAATAAGTCTGATGCGCATATAGTATTTAACATCCTGAAAAAACTTACAATGCAAAAAGTCCTAAGAGATTCAAATTATAGTTTAAAAGCATGTATTTAATAGGCTTCAAACCAAAATTTTAATGAGTGTAGTAAGCGTTGAGTAAATATTCTGTGCTGGAATATTGTGTCATGCCTCTGAAGTGTATTATGTTCCTACATCTAACTTTATTACACACAAACTGCAGTGTACGAACTCGACATGTCTCTTTTTTTACCTTGTACTCAAATGTCATGTAAAGTGTCTGAGAGCTGTTGGTCGCAACTCGGGCCTTAAAATGGACTGTTTACTCCAAACTGGAAGAAATAGTTTCCATTTGGCAGGTCGCTTAGGTAGAAATTGATTAAGAAATGGATCATTACAAACCACATCAATCCATTTCTTAAAGGGCCTTTAGCCTTTCAAGGGATTTTGGAATCAAACAGTCTCTGAAGTTGTTCACTTGTCTTTTGAAATGATTTTGCAGCATTTAAAATTTTTCTATTTTAATTTGCAAGGGCTAAATCACCTGACAAGTAAAATTTTACTTCCAAACTTTGTACTTGCCATCAAAAACAAGCATTGTAACCAATGGTGTTGACTCTAGCAGGAGATCTTTCATCATATTGATTCAGAATGAAAATATTTGATGTCATTTTGCTATTAGAAGTAGGTATTTATCTTAGTTCAGAGTATTTTCCCCTTCTTAATCAAGCTCATTAATATCAAACATCAAAAAAGTTCATGTTTTCAATCTGAAAAAGGATATAGGAAAAAGTAAAATATTGAATTAAATATAAAATTTAGAAAGTAGACTGCCAAAAAAAAAAAAGACCTAATCATCATCATCATGGTTCCTCTATTTCTTGAGTCATGTCAAAGCAAAACACAGAAATGAACTTATCTTTGTCCTTGAGAAGATTACAAATAGTGTGCACAATATTAGGGCACAGGCATCCACACAAATTTTTGCCCGTTTATGTCCTTGTTATTGCTAAGTAAGAATGTGGTTCTGACATCGCATGCACGTGTGACTCCATTTTGGAAAAAACACAATGCACATCTGTTTAGGAAAATGAGTATAAAACCATATGTCCAAATATGAAAATGTGTCTTTTTTTTCTGCGTATCTGAACTATTTTTTTCTTTAAGGAAAGGCTACCCTAATAGATACCATTTTAACACGTTAAATGGAATGAAACAACAGCTTCCTGTCTGTGCTGTTCAAAACAAGCTGGGTCATCTCTGTCTCGAAGAAGAAAACAAAAAAAGACAATCCATCATGTAAACGTAAACATACTCCTCCTATCAGAGCAAACCGGAAATGGGGGACCACGTGCCTGAACCCATCCTGAGTCTTCCTCTCATCTCCAGCCAGTCCTCACTTTTCCGAAAACCTCGTCTTCCCCCGTGGGGGGCAGACACGTGATGGGGTGCTGTCCGTGGGCCGCTCGGGGAGGGGGCGGCTGCAATGCTTTTTTTTAAAAAATTCATTTTTATTGTTAGACTTACTGGGGTGACATCTGTGAGCAAGGATGACATAGGGTTCAGGCATGCAATCCTCCAGCGCATCGTCAGCTTGTTGTATATAATACGCTCAGCACCCACTGGGGGTCCTCTTTCCATCACCTTACATTTAGCTCCCCCGCTCCTCTCCCACCCCTGCGAGGTCAACTCCCCAAGACGCCGAGACCAGCAGCAGGTCCCACCGTCAGGCGCAGCAAGCTTGAGGATGGAAGAGCGGAAGTGACACAGTGACAGAGGACAAGGGCCACGTTGGGACGCGAGGGGAATGTCTTCAGGCCGGGAGAGGTGCACTTGGCAGTAGGAGAGCAGGACCCCACGGGGGGCAGCAGGGCTGGCCCCGCAGGACGGGCCACATGTCTTCAGAAGGGTCCCTTTGACAGCTTCTACTGCTTATAATTTCCTTTTTTTTTTTTTTCCTTTCTCTTTTTCAAAAGTTTCCCCTAAAGAGTAGGAGTGTCAGACCCTGACATCGGGCTCGGAGAAGTGACCCGTGAAGTCATTAGGCGAGGACCCCCCCACGCCGCACACTTTTGTCTCAGAGCGGGGTCAGATGAAAGGCACCTCTGTTTGCTCCCGGAGCCTTTGAATTTCTGCAACAAGGACCCTCCCAAACTCATCTCCCGGCAGCTGCTGCCACGGAGACTCAGGACATGGCCCCGGGCAGCACGGCACCTTCTCAGAGCTGCTCAGCCCTGATGGATTAGCTCCCCTGAGCCCAGGTGGCCGTTTCCCAGGAGGCGCCCAGAGGACTGCAAAGACCACGGGCCCAGCGCAGAGCTAAGGACACACAGGGTTTCCCACCCAGTCCACCACCTGCCCGTGCTCCAACCCGTGAGGACCATCGTGGCAGACGATGACAAGGAGCAAAGATCAATAAAATGTTTAAAAATGAAAAAAAAAGAGTAGCTTATTTTCACCAAGAGTTCTAAAACTACAGGTTTTAATCATGAAATACAAAGGGAAGGACCTTATTTGCTTAAGGACTGAGTTAAGTTTCAAACAAAATCTTACCAATCTTTTGTTTTGGGCCCGAGAAACTTCTTAAAGTGATACAAAGAGCGGCATCAAGGATTCATTTGTTGCCTTTTTTTTTTTTATTATACAACATTTTCCTTTATTTCAAAATACTCAGGTCGTTTAAAAAAGTAACAAGTTCTCGTTTTCACAATACTCTGACATTTGAATTCAGCTGTTTGCATATAAATGTTGGTAAACAGAGCGTAACACACGCACTGCATTTCCGAACTTACAGCGAAAGCTCACAAAGGAATTCAGGCAGCAGATGAGTCAGAGAGTCAGACAAAGACCAGATTAGTTTAGACAGATTGGAGGCTGAGACACGTCTCTAAAATGCTGACAGAAGACTTGAAATTACAGGATAATGCACATAAAAATGCTCTGACACATATAAAAACAAAACATAACTATTATTAAACGGTTAATAATTAAAAGGGAAACAATACTTCGTATACTGGTTCGCGTATTTATACATGATATATTCATTTGCACAAGGGCCTATCAGAATATTTCCTTAGTTTTTCAAACATCAGATGGTGTGAATTCAGCTACAGAAATTAAAGTGATTGAGGGATTGATTTTTTTTTTTTTTTTGCATTCTTAGAATAAAATCTCAGTTACTGACATCAGTGGAAAGGGAAAAAATATATAACATGCTAGAATGTGGGGAAAATGTCTCATTTGTCTTACGTTTATAGATTTCAATCTCGTACTAGCTCACCACTACCTGAGTATGTGTAACTACTAGAAAGAATTCTTTAAAAAAAAAAAGAAACAGATGTGCAAAAGAAAACCCCAAAGGAAATGAAGGCTCGTCGAGTACGAACACACAGTCTCAAAATGCTTCGTCACTCACATTGACTCAGACTTTCTTTATTGTATAGGGTAGAAAACTGAAATAAAATACAAGGTGTCTAACAAGACATTTGGCATCACAGTTTTACTTCTTATAAAAATGCAACTTTTACCCCTACTACTCAAATACAACTGCATTTTTCTACATCTGCTAGGATTTTCTCTACGGTTAATGTTCTTAAGAAAGTTAAACTTGTGATTTCTGTCATATTCCAACAACATCATCCTGGTGGGCTTGACAAGGATCTGGGTAGGAGCTTGGGGCTGCAAGGGGACCTGTGGGATGTATTCCCTTTTTCTTTGTTGAGCGTCACTGGTCTTTCAGTGCCTGCTATAGACAAAGTGTTTTCCAGGCGTGATCCAAAACGGGTCCCACAGCCCGGCCTGCTTTTTAAATTTCCCACTGCTCATTTTATGACATGGAGATGCTAATGAATTTAGGAGCAGGATTTGATTTTTAAAGTCAATTTTAAGATTAACAATTTTTGTTCATTTTTGAAACTAATGTCACACTCTATGAAATGACTGTAATTTTGTATTGGTTCCTGTTAAAGTTATCTTCACAGATGAGCTGAGAAGCCATGCAATATATCAGCTGGTTCTGGTTTTCTGTTTTTAAAGTCAGTGGAATAAAGACCCTCTAAGCTTGTAGCCCGCTGCCAGCCACATGACAATCTAGTGACAGACTAAAAGGTAACCAGGACTCCTGACTTCCTAATCAGTGTTCTGAATTATAGGTGTATTTATTGAAGAGAAGTAATGTGTTAGGAAGTGCCAATTAAGAATAGGATTTGATCTTTGCTACCACATATGCTGACAGATGGAAATTAGTGATGAGAAAAAGAAAAATAATAATAAATAAGTAAGTGATTAAACTATAAAAAAGAGAGAGGGTGAGAGAAAGATGAACTCTGCTCAGCCACATACTTAAATACTTCCGGATCTCTCTCTCTCTCTCTCCCCTCTCTCTCTCCACCCCCACCCCCACCCCCGAAACAGTCCCCATTCCCTCGAATGAACCTCATATAATCTGTGAAGAGTAACAGGTAACATCTCCGATCTCTCCTTGTATTACTTACAGCCTTATCTTACTCGCTGTAGACTCGTCCGTCACTTATCCGCCAAGCACAGCACAGAGCACAGTGTGTGCTCAGTAAACACACGCGTGGATTTTTCTAGAGCAGAGGTGCTTGCATTACAGTTTCTCCACTAAGAACGACCTGCCTTTCAAGCCCCACGTTGCCACTTAGCCTTGTGACCTTCGGCGGATGACTCAAATTCTCTGATCCTTCGTGTCATCATTCTTACCTCACGGTAAGAGGAGAGGAGACCAGGCACGTGGCGCGCTTAGCACGGCCGTGTTTGCTCTTCTTCCCATTCCTAACACCGTTGCTGTTTTTGTTTTTACGTGAGTCCCTCTATCTCTCTGCCCTCTCCAGAGTCAAGGGCATGTCTTAATCATCTTTATGTGCCATGCCAGGAGGAATTCAATTCGTTTTGCATTCATTAATGCATCATCCATCTCTGCATCTGCATACATATACCAATGATTTTATTTGATCCTTTTAATATCTTTTTTAGGTCGGTGAGCTCCTGTCCGTCTTACTGATCATGTACCCTAGTTTAATGGGAGACCCCATGTGGTCCAGTTGGGCAAATACCAGGAAGATGAGAAAAGCCGGAAAGGAAGTGACCGATTTTAGAAGTAAACCAAGAAAGAGAGGAGCCCCAAGAAACGACAGCATTTAAAAGCGGAGTCACTGGGATGACACAGCTGTCACTGACAGAAACCTACATCACCGAGGGAGGGGTAAGGCTGGTGGGGTGATGAGCAGCTCATGTGGGATTTTGCAGCTGAGAAACGCTTCACGTGCTCAGATGGCGACACACAGGTGACGGGACAGGATTGGAACCTGGGAGACAGGTCAGCCCAGAGTTGTCATGTGTGTCCGTGTTTCGGTCGAAGCCGTAAGCTTGGTAGGTGGCTAATGAAAAAAGAATCACTGAAGACAAGATGATTTAGGACAAATCCTGGAAAATTATTCACATTCAGGGGTCTGAAGGAGAAGGACATGTTCATTTTTCAACAGAGGCTCACGTAGGTACAAGTCACTGCTGTAGCTGGGCCGTGAGAGGACAAAGTATCGTACCTTCAAAGCATTGCTGAGGTGAAAGTAGTCGGGGGGACACAGCAACTATTTCTATTTTAAGTACAGCTACCCTTCCCTTCTCTCCTGTAGACTATTATCTGTGAAAGAAGTATTCAGTCGCTCGTACTTTAAAAAATTAAATGAGAAATTTTATGCAAATCCTGTTGCTTTAAATAATGTGTTATTTGTCGATATATCTCTGTCTGCCCTCATTCCTTTCACATCAGGTTGGATACCTTAGTAGTCTACACCTGAGTACATCTCCCTCTCCCTTCAAACTCGTCTCGCTCTCCCATCACCCCGGGAACTTTTGTTAATAATGCCCAGGTGGCACCAAAGCCATGCATTGGTGGTTTGACAAGACCCTCAGGTGACTCCAACGTGCAGCCTAACTTGGGAAACTCTGTTCTGGGGAAACTCTGAATGAAGGAGGCCCCTCCGCTGAGAAGGACGTCTGGGCACGCGTGCTCCTCAAGGCAGGGCCGCCCGGGATTCCCGGAGCTTCCTCTAGACCCATCCACATTTCCTCGGAACCGTGTAGAACCGCCTACAGCTCCCACTCACGTGTTACCACGTGTAAAACAAAGCAACTGCAGGAAGACTGAGAACCATCTGCAATTAGGAGGACGACACTGACCATCTGACCTTAAGGAATGGCAGTGCTTACGGCCAGATAATCACTTGGGAAGATGAGTAGGTGCCACTTGGCTTTGGGGCACACATTAAGATGATCTGTGCCGCTATGATGAAGTTTAAAGACCTGCGTAGAGTTTGCTCTATCGAAAATTCACTGCCAGGGATTTAGAGCAGGGATGTCCAGCCTTGAGGCTTCCCCGGGCCACACTGGAAGCAGCACTGTCTTGGGCCACACATACAATAGACTCACACTGATGACAGCTGATGAGCTGCAAAAAGAGGTCACCAAACAATCTCATAAGGAAAGTTTACGAGTTTGTGTTGGGCCGCATGCAGCCGCGGGCCGTGGGTTGGACGGGCATGATTTAGAGAAAAATAAGAAAACAAAACAAAATCCAGAAAAAATTATATATTCTTTGTAGCATATAGAATTTAAGAGAAAAAATTTTTATTTCAAATGCCATTAGAATCAACATGCATTAATGGAGGGAAAAATATCAAAAACCTAGAGTGGTTTTTGGTTATTTTTCTTTTTTGAAAGGTGGAACAAATGTATACTGGTTTTTCACATATATGTAGCTTTGAAAATTTCTTTTTTAACTTACCACTATATCGTGAGCATTTTATTTCACTTTTTAATTTTTTTTATTTTGAAAAACATTTTAAATAACTAATTAATGCTGACATATAGGTGGACCATCATTTATTTTAAAAATCTAGTTAGGTGAGATAATTTTGTTTCCCAATTTTTGGTATAATAAACAATATTATGATAAATATCTCTGTACAGAATCCTTTGTATTTTAAATTACTTTATTAGGATAGATTCCTAGAAGAAGAATTATAATGGATACAGTAAGGAAAGAAAGAAATAGAAATATTTGAAGGTCTATATACTTATTGACAAAATATTTTTCAGGAAAGCTGTACAAAGGAAAGCTTCACCACTATTTCATGAGTATATGTCTCACTCTACCCATTCCAACACAGACTGATTATATCACCTTAAATCTTTGTTAATGTAACTGCACTCTTTTAATTCACATATCAATTATTAATTATTTTAATCATGAATAAAAGTGATTTATAACTCCCTGTTTTAGCAGTGTATTTAGAAAAAGAAAACTGACAATCTTCTATTTCATTACTTCTTTGAATTTCAGGAACTAGAATAAAAATTTGCCAATTAACAATGCACAAGAAAGTCTTTTCTATGAAACAGCATAGTGAGGACAATTTTTAAGAATGAAGAAAATAACAGTAACGTTTTTGAACACGATGACAGCTCTGATGGCCATTCCAGAAAAAGAGTTCCAAAATTGCTTTGAAGTAGGGTGGCCGAGGTGCTGGCATCGGTGCACGGCTTCCCAAGGGGAGTACGTCAAAGGTGACCGGAGTGATACTCAGCAATGGGGTATGTTGCACTTTTTCTAGGATGAGTTCATGAACTTAATTGTCTGACCTTGTATACTATACTTATTTACAGAATATCTTCATGTATGTAAGAGATGCACATATTCTACATTACTATATATTCTTTAAACTTGTATAAAAGTTTACTTTCTCTTTTAAAAATAGTGTTACATGTTTTATTTGGAATAAAATTAGCTCTGAATTTAAGTCTCTAAAAAAAGAGACAAATAGGACAAGGACCCAACATGTAATAAAATCTAGGCTCTACATGCAAATTTTCTAAGTCATGAAATATCAATGCAGGACAATATTAACAGAAGGAGCCCATGTCCTCTCTGTTAAGAACATAAAGATGGCTAACATTTCCTTTTCTATTTCTATATTTTATCATTAGCTGCCCATGACTGCAGGAAAAAGAAACTCCAAAAACCAAAGGCAAAGCACATGTAGGAAAGTAAGTGTCTACTTAAAAATAAGGGTTACCCCCTTATCAATAACTGTACATGTTTTATTTGGATTCAAATGACCCATGATATACATACATACATATATATATGGTGGGGTTGTGGGTACTGACTGGTATTGGTCAGTTCCTACCCTGCACATCTGGTCACTAGACAAATCTGACGTTCTGGCCTAAGAAATCACTCAAGTTCAAGTCTAGTTATTAGATAAAGGCCTTGGTTGTATTTTCCAAAAGCGTGTGAGGTTCCAAATATCTGTTTTAACACTCTGACACACACATCTTACTTGGGTGGCGAGCTAGGAACCCAGAAAGGCCCAATGAGATCAAAGGAAAAATGTTCATTTTTACTTTTTCTTCATACAGAAATGTCAGTAGTAACATCTCCGAAAATTACTACGTTTTAGCAGGTTTCTTGGATGGTGTTAGCCCTCCAGCTCACAAAGGTATTAAAACAGAGACTAAAGAATCCCCCAAGAAGCACTAGCATTGAAGCATTTGTACATGAAGGGAAAGAATGCTATCCATTTAATTACCATGTCACCTCCTGGAAGGCCAGGTGTGCCTTAGAAGTTACCCAGGAAAGTATTGATCCATCTAAACCTCATACGAGTTGACAAGATAATGTGGTAACAGAAACTTGTCTGAGGGAAAAAAAAATATGTCTGAAGACTTGTTTACCACGTCAACTCCTGCTTAAGCAAAGGTCTCACAGTGCAGCCTTTGTTCCTAAGTAGTCTGGTACCTTCAGTGCAAGTGAATGCTTGCAGACAATTCTACCGTGATTATTTGTCGTTCATCATTAGATGTGCACGTTACAGACCTTATCGGAGTTTCTCAGGCTACAGTCAGTCCCCATACGTGGGTGGCATATTGGCTAGATTTGTATTTAGACATGTAGGGGTGATCACAGAAAACAAAGAAATGCTGGATGAAATAGTAAAAATATGTTTATCCTCCTCTTTTTTACTTATATGCATTTATATATGCACATATATCCACACATGCATGCTTAAGAACTATAAATCTATAGCTATGTATATAATTTTATATTCAAATGTGTTTCATGCAGACCCAGAAATTTATTTAGAATTGTTAATACATACGATTGGGATATTTTCCTTCGTATTGAATATTTCCTTGAAAAAAAAAATGACTGATTCACAATCTTAAAAATGGTTAAGAATGATAATTGCATAATCAAGGAAAGACATTTAAGATGAGTGTAATAAAAATACATATACGAGGGGCGACCCGAAAAAATGGAATTATCTTCTGGCAGGTGGGCCCCATGTAGCACAGGCTCCCCCGCTAGGTGAGAGTTCTAGGAACCATCTGCGTCCATGGACCAGCTGGTGTTGTGAGAGGCTGCGTTTGGGTTTGGTTAATTATTTTTGGAGACTCTTTTGACATGTTTGTCCATTTTGTGACACGTCATTCACACACACAACGTGCAGCATGACTGCGCACCTGCCCACACCGCGCTGAGTGTTCAGACCTTTTTGACCAAAAAATGGCACCACCCCTGAGCCCCACCCTCCCTATTCACCTGATTTCACCCCAATGACTATTTTTGTCTCCCTGGATGAAAATGTCCTCACAGGGAAACGTTCTGCCGATGTGGACGAGGTGAAACAAAAAGTGGCGGAAGCACTAGAAGGCATCAAAATGGACGAGTTCAGAAATTGTTCTGAGCTGTGGAAAAAGCATCTCGATGGGGGTGTTGCATCAAACGGAGAATACTTTGAAGGTGACTGAAGTTTAAACATGTAAGAATAAATATACAATTTTATATAAATAAATTCCAGTTTTGGGGCGTTCCCCCTCATATCTATGTTAATAGCCTATAAAGAACTTGAACAACTCAATAATAATAAAAGCACATAATCCAATACAAAAGGGCAAATTATTTGAATGGCCATTTTACACCAATGGCCAATAAGCCCATGAAAAATGGGGAAACTTTCTAATCAGCAGGGAAACCAGCTGAAACCGCAGTGAGGCACCACTTCACGCCTGCGGCCTGCCCAAGACCAAAGGAGCTGTCGGGACCAAGAGGGAGTTCGGACGCAGAAAGGGCTCTAAGATGAGGTGGACGAGAAACACACCGCTCAGCTCTATTTCCAAACCGTGAGTTGGAGAGTTCAACACCAGTCTGTCCTTACCCACCCCTCTCATTTACTCACGAGTATGCACAGAGGCTGCCACAAAAGCGTCACACGCTATGAGAAAGGGGAAAACCTGTATTAAAATTGTAATGCTCAATAGACACTGATAACAAAAGACAAATGCAAGTCACCTTTGACCTCTCCAATTACCAGCGGAAATGCAAAATAACCCAGTTTAGAAAAGGGCGAACGGTTTCAATAGACAAGTTACACAAACGGCCCATAAGCGGGTTGGTAAATTCTAACTCATGAAATAAAAAAGAAAAAAAAAAAAAGACCAGAACTATCAAATCACACGTCACCAAGCCACAGCGCGCCTGCGCACGCGAGCCGCTCGGCGTGCGCCCGAGCGGGCCCGTTTCCGGCGCTGCTCGTCAGCCTCCGTCCTGCAGGTGGCGCCTGCGAGCGTGTCCGCACTGTGTATCCGGAGCAGCAAGACGGAAGCTTTGCAGCTGGTCCGGGGCGACGCCCAGGGAGCTCGGCTGTGAGGCTGGTGCTGGCGACGGGACACACGCACAACCGGCAGGACATGGGGAACTCTGACCCAAACTCCGCGTGGGGCTCCCTCATTCCACTTAGTCCTCGTAGGGCTCCTCCAGGGGTGGCGGGGGCCAGCGGCCAGCTCCCCCTGACGTCTCGGGGACCCCCTGGCTGTGAGGTCATCCTTGGCTGCAACCGTGTCCTCCCCCTGCCATGAACTTGGATTTGTGGACGTGGTGACGTGAGGCTTGCTTTAGCAGCACAGTCCTGACTGCTGTCTTTACTTTCACATTGCAGTGGAGTTCCTCCCAATACATTGAGATCAAGAACTTTCTGGCACGCATTCTTGTTCGTTGAAGAGAAGAGATGGTAGGGGCAGGTTCGGCCACCGGGGCAAGGACTGTCCTGGGGCCTCCCCGCTCAGGAGAAAGCGGGGAGCAGCACCTCACCTTCACAGCAGCACGTGGCTTTGGACTAAGCATTTTTGCTTCCTCTCGTCTAAGCTAACAGTCAAGAAACACGGTTTCGGAGACTCTGAGGTTTTATTTTCTTGACATGTTAAACAAAAGAAAGTCAACTCTAATTTTTCTCTAATTAGCTTAAAAACAGCATGGGATTTTAAATTTTTACTTAGCAACCCACAGCAAGTCAACCAGGCTTTTAAACACCACCATCTCCTGGGAGGCTGCGTGCTGTTCTAATGAGGTGAACTACGTGGACACAGTGTGGAGAATGCTCAGCTGCCCATCGTGACTGGGGAGCAGGGACCGTCTCGATGGTGCTGGTGAGCCTCTGCACTTCGCTGGAGAGGTGGGCCGCCGTGGAGGGCCCGTTTCTTTTGCACATTTGGAATTCTGAAACAGCAGTCGCTCCCTTAATCCGCCAGGGGTACGTAAAAGGGATCGCCAGGTGATCACTCAGCAGGACCTGCTGAACGTGAAGAGAAAACATACATAAATGGCACACTGATAAGGAGCTCACGGAGGAACTCCAATAGGAAACGGGGTTGTGAAGGGCTCTGTCAAGGTTTTCCCAAGTTATTCTGCAGAACACTGCACCTCTAAGATATTTATTGGAAAAAATGATGTCCTATGGCCAATTAAATTGGCAAACATTTTTAAGGATTATCCATCGCCCCATCCGTACCCTGGGCAGTCACCATCTAGGGAAAGGGGACTAAAGCCATAGAGGAATTCAAAAGAAAGTCTGCTTGGCATTGACCTTCAAGAGTGCATCATTCTGGCTCTTTGTTGTTGTTCCTTAGTTAACCAGGGGAACCCCTTTTCTTAGAAACAATGTATTAAGCACAGCACACTTGGGAAAGAGCTAGATTATTCTAATAGGAAAGAACTCCGTGGAATTGAACATTTGTGGGAAAGGGAGATTATGCAAGAAGCAGACAGAAGGAGAAAATCTGTCACTTTGGCAAGATTCTTTCACCTGACTTACCCTGAACAACAGTTTCTGTTTATCCCTTATTTGCCCAGAAGCGTATTTTTACACCAAGGTGGTAAAAAGCTCGGTAACATGGGTTGGATGTAATATATATTTTAAACTTCTTAAAATCACCCAGAAGCCAGAAACCCATCTCATCTCTCCCATCAAATCCCAAGTGAACAAGAAGAAATAAGGTTTTCAGAAGACAATGCAAATTTATCGTCGAGGACTCAACCATCAGTGCAAGCCCTGTGCTTATCAGAATCTTGGTTTAGGCATGCTTTGAAAAAACACACTGAGTATTATAATTTTTTAAAATAAAACAAACTGTATAGCTTTTGAATATCAATGATAGAAATAAACCCTTATAAAAAAAGTCATCCTGAGGTGATTTGTAGGAGATAGACTCTGAAGTACACATATCGCTGAGTAATAACCAGTGGGAAAGTAGGAATATGTACCTTGTTGCTCCCGATTTAGAGAAATACTAACAGGTAAACGTCTTAGGTATTTAAAAAGAGCAAGCAAGACTTGAAATATTGAGAAACATTCTATCATAACAAAACTGTCCTGGCAATTACAAATGTGTCAGCTATTGACAGGACATAACATCCACCAGGCACCTCACGTATTCCTATGTCTTTCCCATTTCAGGTCCCCATGGGTCCCTTGGACATTTAGAATTAGTCTCATCAAAATTATCCCCTATAATGGGCTGTGACCAGAGCTGATCCCAGCAGCAGTACACGAGACATGATGGGAACCTTAAGGACAATGGAGGTCATTATTAAGTGCTTCCTTTGTCCCATTGGTTGGGTGTTTAATATTCTCTGTCTCTGCTTAACTGCTAGATGGCCTGTATGCATGAGAAGAAAGGTCGTATTGGTCGAACCCTGAGATAAATCATCTGTCCCACACTCTCAGGGCGCCTGTGACTCACAGTTCTGTAAGAAACCACAGCTGGTAAAATAAAACCATCTCAGCACCTGCGAGATCTTGAGCCCTCTTGCCTTCTAGAATTCAACTTTGCCAACTGCCCAGTGAGAGAACTGGAGAAGCCGGACTCCAATATCACTCCCGAACAAACAAGCAAACAAACAACACGAAAGCAAGCATTACAGTGCTATTGAAATCAGGGATCTGCGGGGAGGGGGGTATGCCCCTGCACTGAACAAACCAACCTCTTCAGGGGTTACCCCGTCCCCGTCCCTTCTCACTTGGAGAGTTCTAGCTTCACTGTAACAGTCTTAATCCTGGAACATAAATCTTATTCAAAATAACATTTTCAAAGTTCTAATTTATTATGGTCGCTTAAGGAATACCATGGGTTCTCCTTGTTGCACATCCATCCTAAAACTAATTAGACAAATAGCAGCGGTTTTGCAAGCAGCTGAACTGACTGGGGGAAGAGGAAAGGAGCAAGCCTTTTATTGCTCTCAGAGATTCTTACATAGACGTATTAAAATAAATAGATGCCATAGAGCTACTGGAAGCATTTTTCTAAAAGGTGAGAAAAACTGTTCTGCCTCCTATAAGGTACGTAAAATTCATTGCAAACAGCTAGTCTTCATTACGCAAAAGAAAGCATTGGTTCCAAGTCTGCATCCGGAGATACACAACCGTCAAGCTATCTAGGTCATAACGTAATTTCATGCTGAATGTCCCAGATAGAGGCTGCGAGACGGAAGGCTGGCTCACATGTTTCACTCTGAGATTTGCTCAGTCAAGTCCTACACCCCATTTTCCATCTGACGTGACATTCTAGCATATACTCTACTGACAACATCACATGAACCCCCAAACACTGTGAGAGACCAAGACACCCACTCCAGCATGAGACGAATGAACAGCATTTTGTCAAGCTTCCAAAAGTGCACACACATTGAAAAAATACACAAACCTGAGTGACAATTCGAAACCTAAGTTGAGCATCCGTGGTGTGCAATGGCCACAAAACATTGTGTAAAATGGACGCTTCGAATTAGGGTAAACAGGAGAGCTTGTGGCTGAGCAATCACTCCTATATTCGAAGACTTCTGAGCTACAGTTCTTGGAATATAATTGGAAACAGATTAATTAACAATAATGTTTTTGTTTCCATTGCACCAAACCAAACAGAGTCAGCAAGTTCTACGTGAACAAATATTCTCTCCAAGGAAGTTGTGTTGTGAGATCTTAGTCAGGGATGCTACTACGGCCCAAGGCCCAGACGTGTGCCGTCACAAAGTTAGAAGAGAACTCCTAGGTGGTACCCAACTAGAAAATCAGCTGTAACAGAAAGTGGAGAGTTTTCTTTCCCTCAGAGCTGCTCCAGCTGTAGTAAGTTCCTGCTCTAGGGAACTCCCTTTCCTCCATGTCATTTATGATCACGCACGTTTCGACAAATGGTTGTATCACATACATCAGATGAGAAAATCAAATCGACAGATTTTCCTGTAAATCCTTCATATGTTAGACAATTTGATTGGAGAAATAAAACGTGTGCATAAGAACAATGGTTTTAAAAAACTAAATCAAGACTCCGTTGCATTTAAAATACTAAACAAGAAAAACAATTAAATGATAGAGGTGAGTAGTAGTTTTGAAAAGTAGACATTCTTCTCACATTTATATAATTTTATTTTTCTCAGGCCAATAACCTAAACAAATGTAATAGTAATACAGAATGCTTATCTTATATCACCTTTAAATTGATACGTGGAAGTGTATTAGCCTTTTCTAGCGTAATGGAAACACCGTGATTGTTTAACGTCTCCGATATCGTAATACAGATTTGAATGAACGTCATTTAAAGATTCCCACTGGGTGTCCTGAAATCCACATTCCTTCAATGACCCAGGTGAGAATTTGAAGGGCTTCCGGGTCATTTTCGCCCCCTTAAAGTCCTGGCACCTTTCTTTTATGATGACGCCAATGCCCGGTGCCCATGCTTGCAGTCCAGCCCCCTTCTGTGGGTGCACTGCTACCCCACGGCCACAAACCCTACGCTACGCCGCCGACGTAAACGAGGAATGAAAACCACTGCTTTCCACGGCTGTCACTAGCTTCCTGTTACAGACACAGAATACCGAAATCATAGCATTTTAAGCTAAAACAGCACTTTTTGAAAGTTCAAATTCTCTTGATCTATAAAAGTAATTTATGACTGCACAGTAGGCAAAACAAAGGTTACCAATCCATGGCCAAAATTATTAAGTAGAAAAGACCAAGGTGGGTATAATTATTTTTACATTTCTGACAGACACAATTTTTCACATGCTAGGGCTGAGCTGAGTGATGGGGAGGGTGAGGAGAAGTGAATTGTCACTGAAATGTAGACACACTTGTAGCAATTGCTTGGTGGGCTGCAGAAATCAGTGTGGATCTTTCGCATACAGCTCTCTCTAGAGAAAATCCCCTATGTCGTGCAGATCTGAAAATAATTCTTTTTCTGCTTGTTTTACTTAAAATGAGATTTGGTTAGTAGGTGAAGATCGAATATTTGTTAAAATAAAATAACAAAAGCATCCGAAAACGTAGTTCTTAACTAGGAGCAGCTTATTGTTTGCAGGTTACTTCTACTCTGGGCCCTGCAGTTTCAGCTCCAAAGAAAGAAGCAGCTGGACTGTCCACTGGTTAGGGTCTTTCCAGACGTCAACTTTTGTATTTTTATTAGAACAAAGTCTTGGTGGATTGATGAATAGTTACATATACGATAAAGGAAGTATAATAAGACACTAGGTGGGCGGTGTATATATGGGTTTTGCTGTATGTTTAAAAAATTCCTGATTAAACGTTGGAAAACGTAATTCTGATTAGCGAGAGTCTGCATCCGGGTACTGCCCCGAAAGCGCGGGTCCGTGCATTCACATCAGTTCATGTTTACAGGGACCCTGGACGTGCGAGTACATTTTTTCTAGGAAGGGCGAGGCCTTACGAAAGCTCGCATGCGTGGCTGGCGGGAGGCCGTCTCTAACAGCCCCTGAGCGGCGGGATGCAAGTTTCAGTGCAGCATGGACACGCACGGCGCCTGGCGAAGCCGCCGCCCTGCTGGAGGCACCACCCAACGCGCCTGCAGCGCAGCCGCACTGCTCTGCAGGGGACGCTCGGGCGGTGCCTCGTCCAATCACGAAACCAAAGTGTAAGGCAGGTGGGTCAGCAGGAAATGCTGCCTGTTGGCAGTGAGGACTCTTGAGCCAGAGAGCTACCCTGACTTGCTCATGGTAACAGAATCTAAAAATAAAAGAAAAATAAAAACAGGTATGGTCCCAGAACCCTGATTGTCTGTCACACTAGAAATATAGACGATAAAAAGAACAGAACAGAGAAACCTGACTTATCAGCAACTAACAATTAAACCGGTGAGAGGCAGTATGTTTTATAAAGTAACTAGAAAATAAATAAGAAACATTAGCAAATGTTATCTTGACTATGTAAAAACGTACCTACAGGGGCTTATTTACTAAAGAAATTCGAATCAAGAGAAAAGACTGCTGTTATTATACTTGCTTTTTCTTTGCTTTTTTTTTATTGTTAGACGTATTGGGGTGACGTTGGTTAGCAAGAATGACACAGGTCCCAGGGGTACAATTCCACAGGGCATCGTCGGCGTGTTGCCTACGTGACCGGAACTAGAATTTCAGACGCTGGTGTCAATTCTGAGAATTTTGGGGGGAGAAAAGTTTTAGGTTTTATCAGTTTTACTCCAATTTCCCAGCAAATCTGAGAGTATGGTAATGGTCATGGTGGTCTCCTGAAGGGCGAATGTTGCGATGGTTTCCTTACGAACTTGACTCATCCCCTTACTTACACTTAGGACGATGTAAGAAAAGTTCATAGTTAGGTCCATCATAGAAAGTTCCTGGTCCATCACCCTGAACTCAATCTTGTCGACCTATTCTTGAAACAAATGTTGCCATAACTGTATCTGTTGCAGTATAAATATTTAGGAAGTCAGAGTGACTTTAAACATTGCAGAGCTATACTAACAGAATCTAAACCAAATAAAGAGAAATGTATTTTCAAACGCAGCAATAAAATGTTGGTTATGGGTTAAGGAAATTATATGGCTTGAATTTATTTTCTTGTGTTGATAGAACCTCAATTTGTCAAAACAAAATTTCAATGAAAATACATTTTTTTCTATTGTGTACTTTCATGGAGAAGAGAAAAACAGAAAAACGATAACACTAAGATGTTAAGTATGGCAAACTAAAATTATAAGATTGATTTCAATTAGTTTGTTAACTAACATTTATTACTGTATAATTAAAAAAAAAATAAGAGTGAGTGAGATTTTCTCCGGTGCCCGTATGCAGTTTGATTCTAACAGTCAACTATCTATTTGCCACTGGTCCAAATAGCAGAATATGGGATTATATATATACAACTATGACACAAAAGTCTATAAAATAAGGCAAAGCCTAGATGTATTAGAAATCAGGGCTGTCCAGAAAGTATCCAGCCGGGGAAACGTTCCCGTTCTATTGACAGAGGCTGGACTTTTCCCAGCCCGCCCTCGTAGGTCATTAACACATAATGTTATGAAGAAAGAATTTAGGATATGACACAGTAAAAATTCCCCTAAAATTGACAGACACGTTTGGGCTCTGAGAAGAAGGCCATTCCACGTTCAAGGCACAGATCCCGGAGAGTGGCTGGAGATGTGCCTTCCCCCCCAATCGCCTCCCTAACCCATGGCAGAAGGGAGAATGTCGGCACCCCAAACATCTCAGGTGAAGGCGTTCGCTCCCCTATTCCCAATCTCTTTAATTGAATGCGTAGTGTGTATACAGAACTGTAATTCTGTCCAGGGGTTGCTTGTCAAGCCATGTTTTTATTGTAATTACCTGATTTGTTCAGCTTTAATCGTATTTACTTTTGAAGGTCAGCTGTCCTGCTCCGGCACGGTTAGTTGAAGTAGGAAAAATGTGTAACACCCACGGGCAGAAAGCCTACGACAGAAACAAAGGAGGGGGTACAGTTTTCCAATCCGGACAAAAAATAAAAAAGACAAAGTAAAAATTGTCACCTGCACGTTACTGCACACCAACGGACAATGTTGTTTTCTTCTACTTCATTACACTTCGTATCCACGCTTACCCCCTAAAACTCAGCTGCGACTCCGGGGAGAGGAGGCTTACAGCGCTCCTCTGAAGATTTAATTATCTTTATTCCTGTTGGATGCCAACAATGATGGATTATTCACAATTAACGCTTAGGAGAGAAAGCTAGAACTGGGAAGCGCCACTCCTTTCCACAGTTTCCAATTACAAAACTTACTTTAAGTCTGTTATTATGTATTGTGAAAACCTTCTCGAATTCATACTCTAGTTCTTGGTTAAACTTTGGTAAGGAAGAGAAACATTATGACTCCCCCTCATGCCACAGGTCTTCAGGGTTATTATCAAAACCCTTTAACATTAATTACAAATATGGGTGAGGTGCTAGATATTAACAAAACTTATTGTGGTAATTACTTCCAGTACATGCATGTCAAGTCATCGTGCTGGACACCTTAAAATTATTCAGTGCTATATGTCGATTATATCTCAACAGAAGTGAAAGAACAAAGAAAACAAAATTGCAAATACTTATTTAATTTCTCCTGTAGTCCCATAGAAGTAATACAGAGCAAACTACTCGATCACATTTTAAAATTTTTATCAGCAAGAATCCACCTAGTTAGTGGCTTCATCTTGATATCAATGTCAAAATAATATTAACGGTATAAAAGAGAAGAAAAAAGGAGTAAGATGAAGGGAATTAATATCACAACACAAATTTATATAGCCGTAGCAGGATGGGAAACATACAAGACAACTAGACACTTTTGTAGAAGGCGACAGAGAGATGTCCTACAGAGTGGTAGCCAAAAGGGGAAATAATAAATTTCAAGACAAAAATGAGCCACCGCGATGTTCCGGTCACCTCTTGCGGTGTAACAAACTGCCCAAACTTAGTGGGTAAAACACCAACAATCATTTAATTATATATTTTATAGTTTGGGGAGTTTGTTAGACCCACTAGGATGATTCTGGTTCTCTCATGCATTTGCAGTCTGACAATGACTAGGGCTAGAGCTAGTTCCAAAAAGCTTTCTTATTCACATGTCTGGCACCCCAGCTGGGGCTGTCTGCGAGAAAATCTACACATCATGTCTACGTATGACTTGGCGTCCTAGCATGGTTACAGGGTTTCAAAACCAGGCATCTTAGAACCAGGCAGAAGCTATGACCTAGCCTTAGACCTAGCCCCAAACACTGTCACTTCTAATACAGTTACATTCTTGTCTTTACAGGGAAAGCTACATGGACCCCACTTCTCTATGGAAGCATATCAACGTCACACTGCAATAAGAACATGTGAGAACACAAACTATTGCAACGTCAAGCTCTGAAGGCTGCTCAGGGTTGCAGTTTAAAGAAACTTCTTATCAGACAGTCCAGGTGAGCACTGACTAAAGGCTACAGGTGGCACTTGAATAGCTGAGCAAATGGCTACAGTGTTCAACAAGCACTTGGGAAATACAAATGTTCGAAATGTTTAGTCTTTGTGAGGACTTGTAGCTCGATCTTCTAATTCTGACAGATTTTGCTTTATTCATTTTGATGTTACATGATTACATACATACAAGTTTATGACATTTTATCTACCCGCTTAGTCTTTCCTTCCTTTATCCAGGTTTATTTATTTCACCTTAAAGTCCTTTAGTCTGATAGTAATAATTGCTATGGCATATTATCTTGTATTAGTGTTTTTCTATTATAACTTTTATTTCTTTGATTTCAAATATTTTTTGTAGTTCTGTTTTAGGTGTGTCACCCTTAAGAGCATAGAGCTGGATTTACTGATTTAAGTACTTTTCGCAATCCAAGCTAATATTCAAACCCTTAAATAGTGACTTCAGCTACATTTTATTTATTCTACTTATGTTGTATTCGAGCTTATACTTACTACGTTTTTTTCTGCTTGGTAAATTTTTAATTTATTCTTTTATCCTCCTCAGATTTAGAACCTAAAGATTATGTTTCTATTGTTTTAACTGCTAGTATTAAATGCTTGACAAAATCTAAAATTATGTTGCCCTTTCATTTTTTTACAGTACATGATACAGAACTTAGCCTGCTTGAATTTTTATTTATCACATTCCCAATAAGTAGTATTAATTAAAAATATAAATACCATATGATTTCACTTATATGTGGAATCTGAAGAACAAAATAAACACAAACAAAACAGAAACAGTCTCATACTCGTAGATGCAGAGAACAAACTGATGGTCGCCAGAGGGGAAACGTGTTGGGGAGCTGGGTACAAAAGGTGGAAGGATTAAGGAATACAAATTGGTAGTTACAAAATAGTCATGGAGATGTAAAGTACGGCAGAGAGAACACAGTCAGTAACGCTGATACGACCACGTGTAGTGCCAGGTGGTACTAGGCTCATCAAGGAGCCACTGCATAATTATATAAATGTGTAACCATTACACTATACACCTGAAACTAATAAAAAATAATTTTGAATGCCAACTGTATCTAATTAAATAAATAACTAAAAATAACTCAGAGAATTCAAAAAAAGTTTCCAGTGTTGTATTTTTAACCTAATATTGACATGAAAATGCTAATAGTTCTAATTTATTGAAATGTCCATTTTTGAGTTCACTTTTTAAATGATTTTATGCCTATTAATTAATTTTTATCAAAGGACATCCTGCAGCAATTCTTTCACTGGTAAAATGTCTTAGTCTTACTATATCTGAATATGTCTTTATTTTACACTCAACCTTGCCGAACAGTTTGCATGTAGTTTCTAGACTGATGTTTACGTTTTCCTTAGCAATTTAAAAAATTTTTCCATTGTTTTCTGGTATCTATTTTTGCTTATGAGATGTCTTCTAAAAGCCTCATTTTTATCTCTGAATGTAACATTTCTTTCCTCTCTAATAACTTCTAATATTTTCCTCGATGTTTTATTATTTTAACACCAAGTATCTAGAGATGGATTTCTTTTTTTTCTAACTAGTTGGTACTCAAAATGCCCTTACCATCTGAGGATTCACATTTTTCATTAATTCTGGGAAAACAGTCAACGTATTTGCTTAATAAATATTGATATTCTGATGTTTCCATACTCTCTTCTTCTGGATATTCTATTGGATAACAAAGGTTCAGATCCCAGGCTCTGGATTGAAATGCTCCTTTTGTCTCCATCCACATGGGGGACAGTGACTCATCATTTAAGATTTGCCCCTCTGAAGTCTTTCCTGACCAACTAACCCTACTCTTGGTAGAATTAGATTATATCCCCCCTTTCTACCACCAGAGTAGTTTTGCTGTGTCTACAATAGCTCTTTATCATTATACTTAACATGCCTGTTCTCTCCTACTAAATAGTAAACTCAAGAGAGCAAGTGTTTTATTTTCTTTGTTTCAATGTTTATAGCACCTACCACAGTGCCCCATCAATAATTCTGTGGTTAATGAGTCAATAAATGATTACATGAATGGCGGGTAGGGTCCCAGTAGATCGTAATAAACATATACTGGTGACCAGCTTTGGCAGTCTGGAGTTCCCACCACGATTCCAAACCCTCACTCCCCAGTATTGAGAAGTAATTTCAACTAAGTAATGAAATAATTGCAAAGATAGAAATTCCTTCCTTCCTCCAAGGAACTTTATTAAACTCCTACTTGGCTATAAAAGACAATTTTAGGAGCCAATGAACACGCGAGGAAAGTATAATCGAACTGAATCTTTTGATTGATCTCAGTGTATTTTTTGCATGAGCCAGCATTAGTATATTATTTAAGAAGTCTATGTCCAGATTAATATATTTTGCTATGTACTTGCGTATGCATTATAGTTTTCTTAAAGCTACTATTCAATAAGCAGATCACAAGTAGGTAAAAAGTTTATATATGTCTTCTTTTCTCTGATAAAAATGGAACTTACAAGTTGCATTGCTTTCTTTTACTGACTCACGTGAGCTTTTCTTGCTAGATTATGCTAAGATCGCATACTTCATATAGTATTTTGAAATTATTTTTCTTTTAGTATGTCCCCAGTGCAAGAACACTGGATTTCACAAATGTGTTTTCTTATGAATGGGGTATTCTTTTTTTTTTTTAAAGACAACAACAGCCTGTCATTAAAGAATAAGAAGACCCTAGGAGAATTATTGAGTGTAAGATGGTAGCTCTTTTATTGTTTCCTTGAAGGATGGAGAAAGGCAGGGAAGCAAAAGCCTGATTATTACACACAGACAAGAAAATCCTCATGGACAGAGGGCCTGTAAGACTCTTACTTCAGTCAGTTACATGTTTGAATTCATCATCTTGCCCACACTCTTTAAACTCAGGAAATAATTCAATGACCCTTTCTTGCACCAATCTGTTGGTGTCCACAATCTGCTCCACCAAATGATCACAAGCTGTTCCGCTCCAGCCTTGCTGCTATAAACAGTATCATCTGCAGCTTCCTGAACTTTCCTGATGACCTGAACCACAGAAGACATGTTTTTGCAAGTTTAATGTTTATAAGTCACATCCTAATATACTTAGTAACATGTTTAAAAAAACCTGTACGTGACATTATTTAAATTAGCATTAAGTTGAACCAACCAAGTTACGTTTAAATATCCATTTAACATTTAAACATTATTAAACATATGTATATCATGAACTCTGGTCAATGGGAAATTTTCATTGGTGAGAATTTGCTAATGAGCTTGGTATCATTTTGGAAAGAAAGTCCAAAAAGATACTTTCAACATTTTAGGCAAGTTTAACTGTACAAGAAAAATTCTAAATAATGGGTAATGATTTTTTTAAAAAATTAAGTAAAATCAAGTAAATTCTTTATACATCAATTAAAGATTTCACTGTTTACAAGAACTTTAACGTCTATATCTTATTTAGTGTCAATTCTAACTGACACTTAGATTCTGCTTTAACCTGATAGTATTTCCCACAGCCATTTTTATTTCAAAATTCCCATTCTCTCTATTAAATACTCATGCCAACATTATTTGCATCCAATATTGCACTTTCCCTGGAAATTTGTTTGCAGGTCCTTCTGTTTTATCACCTCTCTATGCAATTTGAGCTGATGAATTTCAGCCTATGTCAAACAACTTGGCAAAAAAATAAATAAATAAATAAATTGGGGTAAGATTTAAAGTGTAATGACAAACATTTTGAAATATTTAATAGTCAAAACTTTTTAGTCATTTTTTCCAAATGTGTAAAACCAGCAAACAAACTTAGCAAAACAACAACAGTAAAAAGTCATTGTACTAAACAGAGACAGTCAACAGCTGGTAGAAAATTGAATTGAACTTTGTCCAGAGACAATAGAAAAAGGAAATTAAAGGCTTCAAATTGCTTAGAGCAGGCCAGAGTAAATCCAACTGCTTTTTGGGGTCATTTAAACATCTTGAACAATTTTCCAAAGATTTTTGGTTCAAGAAGTCCCCAAGAAGATTTTTGCCAAGCACTGCTCTCCTCTCATTGTATTTCATGAGAAATTTAATCCATATGTTTCTGATTCATTTCTACATAAGTCATCAAACAGTTCTTGTGCAAGAGCTACTTGATTTCTAAGAAATTACTTGAGCTTTTTATAGAAGTCTGCTCATTTTCTTTGAAGTAAGTTTCACAAAATTGAAAATACTTGATGTTTTTAAACTGAGCTTTTAAGTTTTTGTACCATCATAGAACCTCAGATTGTAGAAGAGATATTAAATGTCATCTGTCTCAACACCCAACCAAAGTAGAATATCTCTTATCAATACTTGGTAAAAGGATAAAATTCTGGGTTGCTTCTTGACCATTTTTAGTGATAGGAAACTCATTATTTTAGAAGAAATCATACCCCATCAAGCCTCATCCTTCTCTTTCTCCTGCCACAACCATCTGGTATTCATAATACAAGGCGAAGTGTGATTGTGTGTGTGTGTGTGTGTGTGTGTGTGTGTGTTATGATTTAGTGCTGTTTCTCGAGAGCTCTAGTACCTTGCTTTTATCTTGTCTTCACGTTGGTATTTTTTGCCTGATGGTGTGAAACTATCTCAAGTTTGATACATTAGTTCGTCTTAAAAAAGCTTTAATTTTTTTTGTTTAAATACATCATAGACTTGGATATATATTTTGCATAAATATTTTCATTTAATCAATATTACATCCCATAAAAATACTATTGCCCAATTTATGAATGGGGAAATTAAATTTCAGAGAATTCATTAGTTTTCTTTCTTTCTTCTTTGTTTTTTTGGTGGTTCCCTGGCTGGGAATTAACCCAGGCTGTGGCGTTGAGAGTGTCGATGCCTAGCCCCTACACCACCAGGGAGCCCCTACTTTTTTCTTTATTGTTAGACTTATTGGGGTGACATTGATTAGTAAAAATTACATAGGTTCCGGGTGCACAATTCTACATTACATTCTCCATGCATTGCATTATGTGTTGATTACCCAGAGTCAGATCTCTTTCCATCTATGAAGAATTCATTAGTTTTAACGGGGTCACATGACGGTGTATTTCAAACCCAGTTCTTGCCAATTCCAAAGCGATGGCTCTTATTCTACATTGAACTGACACCCAGTTAAATTTTCCTTGTAAGGTCTTTCTCCACAGGAAGTAGGCATAACAAAACAAACGGACTTTTACACACCTACATATTTTATTGCTTCCGTTTGGTCTAATTACACATTAGGTTGAGTTACATGAAAGTGCTATTTTTGTCAGCTAAAACTGTTCGATGTCCACCATTTTTATGACCTCATTTAATATATAAATACACTTGACTCCAGGTTTGCATTTAGTTGTATCATAGGAGTTTTCTGGTAGTGCAAAGACAAGCTGAGTAGGCTCACAAAGCTGTTTACATTAAAAAGTGTTTTCTTAAAAAAATTAGAAGAGATGAAGTCACAGACAGTTGTCTAAGTGTAAGTCCTTAACTAAACAGGTATGTCCAACGCAAGTGATACCAAGGTTTGAAACCCTTTCTCCTCTGACTTCACTCTGTTTTTTGAGAACTACATGCCACATCAGTCTTTAAGATACAAATATGAGGAAGTCACTCTTCCTTTTCAAAGAGTTTTCAGTGTTTTTGATAGCAATTATTCTCAGATTGTGGTTCAAGCGTTCACATCCTGGCTTCTGGCTCTATGTCCTCCTTTTTATTTTTTTCTTCTAAGTCTCTCCTAATCTTCTTAATCCTTGAGTGACACAATGATGTTCTAAACTTGAAAATGTGACTTTTCTCAACTTCTTAAAAAAATATCCACGTACGATATTCTTGTTTTCTGTTTTCATGATGGCAGTAAAACGTCTCCAGCAGAAAGCATTCTTTTTACAAGCTCTTGATTCCAATTGCAGAGTTCAGTATATGTTATTGCTCAAATTATCTAATTAATCAGCACAACTTGACATTGTTCTTAGATCATTTTTCATCCATATAATGAAGTTTTCAAATAAAACATCTAGGGGCTAGAATATTTTTTTACAATATATTACTAGTTATAATTACTAAAATATTAATGTTTAAAGATAGTTTAATAAAAAAATTCACTCAACATTTATTGAGTGCTTATTTTATTAGAAAGAGAAGGAAGTTGCAACAGGAATTTTGAGGCAACCATTCATTTAAGACCATTTTTAGGGAAAATGAATATAAGCAACAAGAGAATGTATGCATAAGAAATATGCTTACAGAGGTACATGTGATTGATTATTGAAATGATCATTGCGATGAAAACCAGGAAGGTTATTGTTGAAGGAAGAATAGGCTCCTGTTGGCAAAATGCAGACATAGAACATTCTGATATTGTACATAAAAATGATAGTGTGGGAGTAGTTACATTTTCCAGGCAAGGAATATGGGTCGAGATATTATAAGAGACTGAAATCAAGCACGTCAGCAGGAATAATGGGATCAAAAATGGTAGCACAGAAGGTGCTTTAGAGATGACCTCATCCAGACACAGGCATTCACAGAGCATTAAACAAAAGCTCCAGGGTTTCCCAGGTAGTTTTGCTTATGTCTGGACCTGGATTCCATGAGCCAGAGGTCTGCATTCAGTGCTTTTTCCATTTGTGTGATTTATGTTGGCTTGTTTAGGGATGTGTTGGAGGAAACAGATGCTGAGGGCCAAACTGAGGCTTTAGAGATTTACACTATATCCATATTCACTAGCGAATTTGAAGCCATGGTACTATCTATATGACATATTGAATAGGTAAGTGAAATGCTTAAAATAAAACTCCAACTATGAATGTGGAAGTAATATATTACCCAGTATTTAAAAACAATCCTAGGTGAATTTTCACAAATACACTCACAGGGTAATAAGTGATGAGTTTAAGTGGGAAGTGAAACGTTGGACTGTGGATCAGACAAGTTTAGGACCCAGCAAGACAAAGCCTGAAGCTAGGTAGAGTAAATAAAAGGACTGGCAATGTTCTGCATTGATCTTGAGTATTAAACATGAATTGTGTACGTGACTGTATATAATAACATCCTAAACCAAATCAAAGGCAGTCTTATTTGTGAAACTGCAATTACTGTTCTTTTAATTTATGATATCAGGGTGCCAGAGCTCATTTAAAAAAAATGTATGGAAGGATCAATCATCATTTGAACGCTTTGGAAAAGGTGCCATAAGAAATATTGCAAGTGGTTTCAGACTTGTAGCAGGGAGTCTAAACTTGGGCAAGTTCTCAGAGGATCCTAGAGCTGATGTTTCCTGTCTTCCATAGCTTAAAGAAGATGTCAGCGTTACCTTGACAGGAAAGTAAGAGAATTGGTTTTGTGTATGAACTGTTAAAACCCCATACAGCAGCCACTTCCTTTATATTTTTCTTTTCTTACGACTTATACTCATATATTTTCATTTTAAAATATTTACTTTTTAGCAATATTTTAAAAAGCTGCAATTTCTCCATATTCACAGCTTAAGACTTTTAGAGACAATTTAGACATTACAGAGAAAATTAAAACATAACGATTGTGGCAACCTATATTTCTTTATAGTTATGATTTCTACTACAAACAGTGCCCAACAAGAAAAATATATTAATGCCATGTAATTTTTAGAAGATTACATAAAATTATATAACTTTTACATGGACCTGGCATATTTATATAGTTCCTGTAATTACTATGATAGTTTGCTTTCAAAATACTGTTCCAAACTCAAGAGACCCAGAAAGTCATGTGAGGGGGACTTTCTGCATGAATAGCAAGACTGTTTGAATTCTGATTGAATGGTATTTACTTACTTAAAAATATATATGTATATATGAATGATAATGAATGCTACACTATCTTTTTTAATTACGAAGTATTTCTTTTTTCTTATTCATCATATAAATCCTGTATTATTCAGCTATTTTTCCAGTTTTATTGAGATATAATTGACAAAGGTCACTGTGTAAGTTTAAGGTGTGAACTGTGAAATAATTACAATCAGTTTAGTCAATATCCATCATCTCTTAAAGATAAAAAATAAAAGAAAAAGAGAAAAGACTTTTTTCTTATAATGAGAACTCAGGATCCACTTTTTTAACAACTTTCATGTATATCATACAACAGTATTAATTACAGTCATCACACTCTTAAGTACCTTAACATATACAGGAGGGCTGTCCAGAAAATCCAGCCATAAATGCCTCTATTTTTTATATTACATGGCTGGATACTTTCTGGACAGCTCTCATATTTAATATTTATTACTATTTCTTGAATCTTAAAATAGAAATCTAATTTCAATTTTTTTTTTTGTCATTAAATTGTCCAATGTGACTTTTCTGGTATTTCTTCATCCAAGAGCTTGCTTACTGCATCTCAGAAGGTGTGTTATTGTTCAGGTGATGAACTGCACCGCCTTGATTCTCCACGGCGGGACAGAACAGCCAACATCGTGTTCGTTGACTTCCTTACCCTCCGAATATCCCCTGTATTTATTCTTTCTCTTTACGGCTCTTCTATCTTCTTTAGTGTTTGTATTTCCGATTGTAACCCCTCAGTCAGAGTTGGCTGTTTAATCCCACAATGCCCCTTACACCCTTCTCCATTCTGTCAGATCAAAGCACCGTGAGTCTGTTCTGAGACATGCAAAGACTGCAAGTTCAGGTGGGACAGACTGTAGAACGGCCACGTGCTTTCGGCATGCATGTTAGGAATATGTCCCCTTCGACTCAAAGCTCGGAAAGTTCACTGGAGCACTCACTTTGGAGCTCTTCCACGAGAAGGAAAACCCTCTTATTCGCATTATGAGTTTGTTTGTGAAGCCCTCTTCTACCACTAACATCACGTGAGAAGAAAGAGAGCATTAAAAACATCCTCATACGCATACAAATGGGGCCCATGCTCACATTACACAGCTACACGGGAAAGGAAGGAAATAAAGACATCAGTGGGTAAAATTAATGTCATTGGAGAATACTGTAGTCAAAGTAGTTTGTTCGCTCTCATCTTGTACACGATCTAAAAGTGTCGTGGCAAAGGGGCCCCAGCTGCAGGTAACCTCAGACAGAGTCTAACCGGAGTCCCCAGTGACGACCCGGCCGAGAGGCCAAGGTCCCGGCAGCTTTCCTTAGAGGAAAACCATCCACAGTCCCAAATGAATTCGTGGAAAATGTGCCAAAGCTCCGAAAATTAATTCATATAGCCAAGCTAAGGCATCGAAATGTTGAAAAAAAATGTTTTCAGAGCCATAATCCTTTTATTTTTAAATTTTTCTTCACGTAGATGAGATAGATGTCGACTCTCCATTTACGTTAGCCTCGCCCCAGGTGAACCAGTTAGGAACGAGAGGCGTTTCAGGTGTGTGCGTCCCGCCCCTTCGTGTCGCGTGTCCTGTGTGGACTTCCGTTTCATACGTTACAACACGCTTAACCTCTGCCAAATGTTAAAGCCCCCCCAACACCCCCCAACACCCCCCCACACACACACGAGTATGTCCCTGCTGCTCTGGCGTGCGGGATGTCATATTTAGTTAGGAATTGATGAGCAATAGTTGTGAACGTCTTGTAAGAAAATGATGGCGCCATTCAGCCTAATAAAACGTGTGTGTCCCCAGGAAAATGGAGGGCACCCCCCTCCCCATCACCGGACAGTCACTAATCCCTTCTCCCACGCTTTTCCCTCTGGTGGAACCAAGAGGAGAGAGCGCCCCGAGGCCGCAGGGTGGGCACCCAGCTTCCGCCATCACCCATGTGACTGCACTGTTTGAGCGAGAATTTGGGTAATTTTCATACTCATTCAAACCATCACTCTGCTATGGAGGCAAATACAGGGTGCCAAATCTGCAACGGACCCAAGTATAAAATATCAAATTCACATGATCTATTTAGGGTTATTTCCCTTCACAATTCCTGGCGGTAAGAGCTTAATCTCTTTGTGTTTTGGGTTTTTTTTTTTTCTTTTTTGGTGGTGGGTTGGGGGGTAGCTCCCTGGCTGGGAATCGAACCCAGGCCACAGCGTTGACAGCACCGAAACCTAGTCCCTGCTCCACCAGGGAAAGAGCTTTTTCTCACCTGCACCCAAACAGCCTCTGTACAAATTGTTCCCTGCAAGACCACTCTCTTTATTTTCCCCATGGAACTTGGCTCGATTTGAAATTATTTTGGTATTTGCGTTTCGAGGGCTGTCCAGAAGGTGTCCAGCCATGTAATGTGAAAAATAGAGGCCTTTGTGGCTGGATGTTTTTCTGGACAGCCCTCGTATATCAGTCCCGTTCCAGAATGCAGATTCATGAAAGCCTTGGCCACATACATTTGACATGTGCTGATATCAGAGCACTAGTTAGGTATTCAGTATATATTTGCTGAATAAATGACTGGATTTTTAAGCCTGAGAATTACTGGTGTAATAAGTTCCAGGCACTCATTCCTAAATGGAGATTATTTCCATTTTTCAGAGACTGACTTAAGAATCTGGGCGGTTAAATAACTGATTCTAAAACACAGAGATAACCATTATTTCCGCAACCTAACCCCTTCTCTATTCTCTTCAGAATCAAACTTGACGAAGATGAATTTGACCTAAGAACAACGCAGTGGTTAGAAGCACAGACTTTAATATCACTCTGACTTGATATGAAACTGGGTCTCCCACTTCCTACGCATGACCATAACTGAGTTATTTAATCTGTCTGGGAGCCAACCTCTCTCAAGTGGACATAAGAATTCTTACTTCTCTGAATTGTGAGAAGTGATGCAATTACTTATGCAATGGACTCACTACAGTGCCTGACACATAAGAAGTGACCCCAAATAGTGGCTCTTCTTATTACTTGTTCGACTGAATTTTCAAGCAAGGATGGGGCAAAAGCTAAACCAGAAACAAAGGCAGAAACACACGTGCTCCATGTGTGGAGAATGCAGTGGGTGCTATATATAATAGTAATAAGCTAAGTCCATGCTCAACGTTTTGTTCAACCGAGCAGATACTGAAATGTCACAAACTTTAATGTTCTCCATTTAAAATTAAAACAAAAATGTAAGACATAGACTTTACAGAATAACCATAATCTCATCATGGCAGTTATTTTTGCACTATAAGATCTTTATATAATAAAATCTTTCATTTCTGATTTCTTTTAAAGATACTTTCCTAAAGCATTTCTACTGAAATGATAAAGAAAAGCCACGGATGGTCTAACATTAGCTGCTTCCCATTTAAAGTGTAAATGGTGGGAGTTCCCTGGTGGTGTAGTGGCTTAAGGCTTCGGTGTTGGCGCTGTCAGCGCTGCGGCCTGGGTTCGATTCCCAGTCAGGGAGCTACCCACATACCAAAAAGAAAAAAAAAAAAAAAAAGTGTAAATGGCTATACCATATAATCAAAATTCTATCAGCTGAAAAAATATCTGAGTTGTAGAAATGTACCTTATAGACAACTTTCAACTCAAAATAATTGTGTGCGTGTGTGAGCAAAACAACATAAAATTAACTTAAAGGAGCCTGACACATTCAACCCATCAGAACTCAACTTCTACTATGAGGTACTCCTGAAATTTCTAACAACAGCCTTCAACATTTCTTGTTTTGGGGTTGCATTCTCTAAACAGATTGAGATCACATTCAGCACTACACATTACTAAATCCAAACTCATTTACATTAATATAAGAAGAAGCAACCCGCGAAGGATAGTCAAAGACCTCAAGGCTCATGTTTTGAATCAGGAGCCGTCCATGGCCTGGGGTCATGAAGGAGCTGGGTCACTCTGCCACTTGAGCATTTGGACAAAACTTGTCGAAAAGGACAGATGAAGGAGCATGAGAGAGCGTGTTCTATTACCAGGTCCAAGATCACACACAGTACAGGGCATTTCCACACCTCTGCCCTGTGAGCATAACTGATTTGGAGTGGGTTTACTTCGCAGTATGATGCAGATTGTGTCCTGTGTCCTACCTCAGTCAATCCTAGCGATCTGAAAGCACGTGTAAGAGAAAAATAAAGTCAGTGTTCTAAAATGAAAAATCAAGTCAGTGCCTCCCATGTGACATTTATAAAATAAACTACAATTTGAATAGGAAAATGACTTCCATTTTGGTGTTCACCACGCGAATCTTTTTGGATTTATGTATCACTTTTAAAATTCTTATTGCTTATTTTAAAAAAAAATGCCAAGAAAGAGGTTAACTCGCCGAAGGAGGTGGGAGAATGCGTGGCAACAACAAGGGAAACGGGGTAAGCACAGCTGACACCGGGGTGAGAGAAGGCATTAAAGGATGAAACGAAGGATGGAGAAGAAATTGAATTCTTAAAACTTAGCTATTTGGAGTCGTTTCATTATCATTAAATTCTGGAAGCCACTCCCTAATCCTTAGCACTTTATCTCATCTTTGAAGCCAATACCAGCAAGGCTGGGAAACAGGACTCTATGCGTATCACCTCTTCCGGTGTCACGGGGCAAATGCCTTTTCTAGTTTTCACGGCTGTGAAATGGGGCTACAATGCCGAGCTTGCAAGGCTGTTTTCTATATAAACTGATGACTGTAAAACACTGTATAAACCTTAATTGCCCTATATTCGTGTCGGAGGTCTTGCAGCCTGCCAAGGAGAGGTCTCATTCATGGCTTCGAACAGCAGAGTTCATTCACTATCCCTCTGGGAACCGTGCTGGAGTTGTGAACTTGATTGGTGAAAGTGTAATGCGGCCGTGTTAACCTGGTTTTGAAAGGGATTTCACTACTACTCACACGGGCTGTGATTATAGTACCCCTAAAACGCGTTTATATTCCACGTGTGACTATAAAGCCTAATGCACAGAATGAGTCTAGTATTTCAGCTACAAGGAAGAAGGCTGATGAATTTCCGAATGGGATGTTAGGAAGTTTGGGGTTTTATACCCTGAACTATCTCCAACTAATATAAGTGATCAAATCACTCAGCTCAGGAGGAGCAGATACAGGCTTTCCATGCCCCAGAGTGATGTGATGATTGTTATTAGGCACATCGGGATGGCTGATGTTTGTAAAAATTCTTAAAATTCCTTGCTGAAGGCAAAACGTGGTGTCCCATCCATAAAGTCATATGTGGAAAGAAAAACTGTGGGGTGTGTGGAAAAGAATTTGAAACATCTCCAAAAGAATCTCTGTGTACTCTATGGTGAATAACAGAAAAGTACTTGCCTTAAATAGAAAATATTTGGAACTTTCTTAAAGATTCTTAATAGAAAGTAAAAGTCTAACCAGCAATTGGTACACTGTAATCTGTAGATAATGAGATCGTCTCAACTTGTCTAGGCAGAAGCAAACTTGTATTTCAAGAAGACAGTGAAAAATAATAGGAAAATTGCAATCTGTAGGCGTTATTTTATACACCTGTATCCAAAATATGGAGTTGTATGGTTATGATCACTGGATACAATTCTGAAAAATCAAGGTGTGTTTCACAACTCCTTTGTTTAACGTTCCTGGTTTTCAAACTTGCCATCCATGAGTTTACGTGTTCTCACCTGCCTTGGTACAATGGACAACTAAGAGAAGTTTTGTACCATCTTATGGCAGGTCACATAGCTTATCTAAAATGACTTCAGTATGATTTATTAATCACACTCAGTGCTGTTGATCCAAAATTAATCACTCCAAATCACATCTGGTAGATTAATGTGTTTCTATATTGCTAACAACTAAAAATGTACTTATATATGAAGCAATTACACATTTTCCACAAGCAAAATAAATTTTTGCTTCTTTAGTAACCAGTAACCAGCAATCGTTTCCTTTGGAAATTCACTTACATATATGTGATCTATTTTATAAGTTTCTTACAGATGCAATAACTATTATGCTATATAAGATTGCTTCAGAGTAAAATGATCTCTTCAGATTCTGAGAGTTCAAAAATAAAATTAATCCCAACTCCTAAATTACACATTTTTATGTATTATATTATTATTATTTACAATGATAAATACATATGTTAGATATACGGTTTGCTTATAAAAGACTTCACTGTGCTATGAATATATTTATTTTATTTAACACATTGTGCTGTGCGTCAGTCACAGCTTTTAAGGCTTTATGTATCCAGATCCACATTCCCTTATCTGAAATCCTTGGTTGTGGAATTCTGGTTTATTTTTCATACTTTTTAGAAGGGTAATGCAGAGCATATACAATATATTATATTTTAAAACACCTTCAAGAGGACCGGGGCAACATTCTGTTATTAAGCACATTAATATGCCTGAAGGAGAAGTCTGAATGATCACCCCAAGCTATGTAAAGACTACAAAATAGTTTTGCACTAAGTGATTTCGCCACCAAATTAATTCATATGAGGTAATAAGACCTGGCTTCCCTATACACACACACACACATGTATAGGCCGGGTGTGTGTGCGTATATGTGTATGTATATGTATAATCATAGATATGCATATAGAATTAACTAGCGATGTAGCCAGTTATGAACTTATTGAATTCTTTTTTTCTCCCAATTGTAGAGAGTATAAATACGATGTGTTAGCTCTCCGTACTGACGACAAAGCACACTAAAGACACATCAGACACCTATCTAGTAGGTGATTGTATATTTCCATAAGCTATCAAGAAGTAACTTGAGGGAAGGGATTAAGAAGTACAAATTGGTAGTTATAAAATAGTCATGGGGATAGAAAGTAAAGCACAGGAAATGATACAGTAATAACTACGCATGGTGCCAGGTGGGTACTAGACTAGTCAGGGGAGCACTTCGTAAATTACACGAACGTCTAACCACGATGATATACACCAGAAACTAATATAAAATAATACAGAATGTCAACTGTAATTAAAAATAAATGAATCAATAAATAATTTGATAAGAGGAGAAATAAGGTGGCTAGTAGTTAGTAGAGGGACATAAAAACAGGTTTTTTACTAAAAGAAAATCCAGTTCTCCTTTCAAATCTACTGCTACAGAATAGAAGCTTTTTCGTTTGTTAAACTCATTTTGGAGGTAGGTGGTCAAATCAGGAAGAGCTGGCATAATTAGCAAAAGCTGAGATTTCACTTCTCCTCCCCTCCCCTCCCCTCCCCTCC
>PVJL010010142.1:0-51622 GCA_004026885.1 Lyroderma lyra | reverse complement strand
GGCAGAGGCTGGGTAGGGTGGGGAGTGGCCATGTGGGGAAGGTGACAGAAGACGGACTTCAGAGCTGTAAGAATGAGGGGAGGGGACATAACTAGGGCAGAGGTACCCTGCATCCTGGTTTCTCTGAAGGAAGTACTGGTGCCCATTCCCCTCTGCCCACAGTGGAGCCCCTGGGCAAATGTGTTCAGGGTACAGGGAGTTGAGTTTGGAGCTCTGGGAGCCGAGCCCCTGAGTTGAGTCAACTCTGGGACCCAGCACCCAGCCCAGGGGACCGGCCTGAGTAGTGGGGCTCAGGGATGAACTCAGTGAGGGGTTTGAGCAAGTCCCTCTGGACCCCTGGCCTCAGTTTTTCTGCTTTAAAATTCAGCACTGGACCTGTGAGTGTGCCCTAGGGTCAACGGAGTTCCTGGTGTGGACAGAGGCAAGGGAGGGCCCTTGGGACAGCATGGTCCACATCAGAGTCTCTGTGGAGTGCTCAGCTCAGACAGGCTCAGTAATGGGATTTTATTCAAAGTGAACACGCGGTCTTGGGTGTGCCTTGCATTTAATGAGAGCAGGAAATTCAGACAACAGGCACCCCTTCTCCCTGGAAAGGGTGGTTGGCAAGTGCCTGGAGTGTGGCCCATCTGTAATGTCCAGGGATTCAGGCCTTCCTCATTCAATGAAATTCAGCAGGCTTCTAAACAACCTGGGACAGAGACAGAAACTGGAGCCCTCTGCTCCAGCCCTTCAGTTTGCAAAGGCCCTCTATACTGAGTATCTCATCATGGCTTCCCTGGGTATAGGCAGGATAGGAATAGTGTCCCACATCTGAGGAAACTGAGGTCGAGTGGAGAAATGGCTTGCCCAAGGTCACACAACTAATCAGGGCAGGCCTGGAATTTAAATGAAAGTTGGTCTGAGTCCCATATCAGTTTGTCTCAGAACAAGCCTTGGCAGAGAGGATGCAGTACCATCTGGCTGCCACGTGTAGGCATGCCTTGCTCTCATCATCTCACCCCCATTTCAGCAGAGGCCCTCTGTTTGAATGACCAGAAGGAGATCCCAGATTATTTCAGTGGGCTATGGATTCATGGGCTTCCTGGTGTCAGGGACCAATCAATTCAGACATTCAGCAGTTCTTTGAGCACCTATATGCTTGGAACCATACTCTACCCTGGGAATATAGCAATGATCAGGAAGAGTCTGATCCTCTTGGGGGCTCTCAGACCCCAATTTGGCTCATCTGAAAAAGGAAACATTAAGACGAATAGTAACACCTCCCTCAGAGTGGGGTAGAAATGTGAGGGATGCCTGATGTCCCTGGCAATAACTAAATATTATTTCCCAACCCACCTCCCCACATAAACCCAAATGAAGGAATATGGGCCCAGAGAGGTACAGTGACTTGCCCAAGTTCACATGGGCATCCCTGGCAGAGATGGGACCCAACTCAAGTTCCTTTCTGCCTCGTAGGCAGTTGACTGCTTCTCTACCCAAGGGATCCCACATTGGTCTGGAAAAAAGAGGTCTTAACAGTGCTCCAGGTAATGGACAGGAAATGGGCAGTATGTAGGCCCACCCACCCAGCCCAGGCCTGGAGACTAGTCAGTGGAAGCTGGGCAAGTGGGATCATCTGTGGGGATGTGGCCATCTGGGCTTGCTCCGAGCTCGAAGTAAGAGAACCAGTTTTGGGCACCATTAGCTAATTAGTTAAACTGTTTAATGGTTTAGGAATGTGTACACTCTGGCTCTGCTAAGTTTCCATAAAGGTAATTATTCCATTTATAAAAAAGGATTTGATATAAAGATTTATATAGTCATAAATAGATAATATAAAAAATTACAAATGCAAATGGCATCCTTGGGTTGCCTGAGGCCCTTCTTGCCCCCAACAGTCCAAGTGGTAAGGTTCAGAAGGTCCCTGAGGCCCTACCCCTGGCATTCCTCCTGGAAGTTAACTGAATTCAATATGAATTAGCTTTCTCCAGCTCAAAGTCTGCTGGGGCCTATCTTTGGGGTCAAAATCCCGCTCCTGGGAGGGCAGGGATCCACCTCTCTGGCTTAGGAGTAAGGATCTGTACCCCCTGCCCACCCTACTCCTCCTCCCAAATGTAAAACACCAACTTCACTTATTCTTCTTCAGCCCTTGTTATACCAGCCCCACCCAGAACAGACTGCCCTCCCACAGGCCTGCAGGGTCAGGATTACTTCCTGGCTCTCCTACCCGTCCCCTCTCACACACTCTGGCCCCTGACCCCACCTGCTCCTTTTCTTGGGTAATTTATAAACAAAGGAAGAGAAAGATTAAATTGATGTTGTCTTGCCCCAGAGGCCCTGGGATGCTGGGAGAGAAAACAGGCAAGTCTTGTTTCCTGTCTCACTACTTTCCCATTTTTTCTTACCCTATGTAACACAGGTACAAGGCCCAGAGAGGTTGAGGCCCTGGCCTGACTGGGCACTACAAAGCAGGCACCCCATGTGGCATGCAGTTAGTACCACACCCCAGGCCAAGCCCTGAACACTAGAATTTGTGACTGAGGTTGAAAGCTGGGGAAACACCTCTCTCAGAGCATGTAGGAAATGGCTTTGGTCTGGGAAGTGCGTGTATGGAGGTGGGGGGACCTCACAGGCCAAGAAGTGGGTAAATAACTCATTCTTGCTAGGGGGTACTATGAACAAGAGACTGGCTTGAAGTGGGACCAGTTCTCAGGGGTGACCAGCTCAGTCATTTGTGGAATTACAACTGATATGAATAAAAAAGACAGGTCACTAAGTGGGGGGAGGGCAGGAAGGGATTGGCATGGACAGAGGGTGCTCGTGGGGTATAATCAAGTGCTAGAGAAAAGCCAGAGCAGAGCTGTGAAGGCACTGGATATGAGTCAAGTGTAGACAGCATTCCAAGTGCCCCAGGACACCCTGGAAGGTACTGGAAAGACCAGGAGTGACCTTTCACAACTGCCACCTTGACAGTAGCAGAAAGGTAGCTTTGGGTAGAGGAGGCTAGAAGCCCAGGGTCCAAGGAGGTCAATGACACATCCAGGTAAGAGGATGGGCCAGTCTGGAGCGGAAGGCAGGGCACAGTAGAGATGGGATCCCAACCCTGCCAGTGTTGGGGAAAAAAGTGAGGAGCCCAAGATGATCTAGGTTAAACTCGAGTAAGGTGGCTCCCATACAAGGGGTTTGGGGGAGGGGGGGGCACAGGGGTTCCATTTGGACTAGTATTTCAGACATCTTGGGATTGTAAAAGGGGAGGAAGCCAAGTGTTGTATCCTTAATTTCTGGGTAAACCAAGAGGTCACCAGTGAGAAGAAACCTTCCTGGTTCCAGGCTGGGCCAGCTATTCCTTCTCCGTTCTGGGCCAAAACTCTGCAGGGTTTTAGGCCTGCCCTAGGAGCAAGAAAGGGAGATAGCTCCTATTCCAATGTGACAAATGAGCCTGTCACCAGCCAGCTACCTGTTCCTGTGCCTACCCTGGATCCTCATGGCAGCCCAGGGTGTCCATGTGAAGAGGAGCCTCCCTCTTTCCCTAAGCCCTGTGAGACAGCTGAAGGCCATCCTCAGACCCAAGGCAGAGGGGGGCAGCAGGTAGGTATGAGCAGAATCAGTACCTGTGCAAGGCTGCAAGTCTATCACAGGGGTGCAGGCTCCGGCCTCTACTCCAGTACCCCTTGCATGTTTATCCACCTCCCAAAGCAACAGGTCTCTGCAAGGTAGGGCTTCACACTTCTCTTCCTGGGTTGAATGCCCAGCTTTGCCCAAATGTCAGCCCCTAGCAGGGAAGGAAGGGGCTGAATAAAACCCTCTTTACGAACTCCTTAGTGACAGGGATTTTCTATTCTGCAGGCAGAGTCCAGGCACTGCAACGGAGGTGTCAGGCAGATATCAACTCTCCCTGCCAGCAATATGTCTCCATCCCATCAGCAAGGCTGCCAACAGTGGGGCTGACTCCCCTCAGTGTAGACCCCTCCTCAGCAGCTTCTGACCAGGCCAACATCCTTCCCCACCATAACCAGGCTCAGTCATTCTATGGCTGCCTCTCTGCCTGAAAAGGAGCCACCAGCCCTGTGTCTCAGTCTCAGCCGTCTATGCCTGACCCTGCCTCCCCAGACTGCTATGAGATCGCTGCAAAAAGTCTGGCTTCTTGTTCTGCAGCCATGCCTGCCTGTGAGAGAGGGCAATGTAGACCAAAGTGCTTGGAGTGATGAAGGCAAAGGAAGTCTGTGCTGGAGGGCTACAGCCTACTCTGGGCACTGGAACTGAGCCTGCAGTGCTTCCTGGGCTGAGAGGCTCTTGGCTGCCTCAACATGATATGGCCTACTCCATGGCTCTGAGAGCACTTCATTTCCTGGCGCTTGACATTTGAGAGCCCAGAGGGGCTGGACTAGGCTAACATGAAGGGACTGGGAATGGCTTGGGAAGATTGCCTCCCAGTCCAATCCTGTAATCCTCTGAACTACACCGCAAAGACCAGTGCTGCTTCCAAGAACGCAGTGTTCTTAGCCCATACCTGCCTTCTAACCTCAGCAATGAGAGCACACTGGGGCTATTGAGGGCAGGTGAACATAGAGAAGTAAAACTTTCAGGTCCAGAATTGCCCTCCACCTTGCCGTTTTTGTTAAGGAAACTATAAGTTAGACTGGGAGCAGTGGGCGAACTGATGTAACCACAGCAGGAAAGATCTCTGCACATGAGTTAAGACGGGGTATTCTGGAGGTCCCTCTCAGACCTGAATCTCAAGGATGTTAAGTTTTTTACTTTTCCCTTGAATATCCATCTTCCTATCTCATTTCCCCTAACCCCAAGCTTCTGAGAGCTGGTACTGAAAAATTAGCTGGTTTTGCAACCTGAGTGGCAAAATTTTGGTCCCCAAGCTAGTAGACAGTCCCTGCTTGGCTGCGGGCCATGACTCCACATTTATGTGGATAAAAACAAAAAGCTACATGGAAAACCAGCAAACTTGAGAGGTCTTGCTAAGGTAGCAAGCCAGACCCTGTGGTGTCTGTGAGCTTAGAGCTGGCAGTGAAGAGAGGTTTCTCACCTGGAAGGCATTTGGCCTCCCAAGAATCAGTCTATTGGTCTGCTTTCTCTTGCTCTCTGCAGCTGCATATGGAGTCCCTGGAATGACCTGGGAAAACTTGAGGCACCAGCCATATCCCTGGAAAGCAGCAGCCTGCTGCCATAGCTACAGCAGACACAAGTGTGAAATGGTCATAACTAGTATGTATGGAACAGGGGAGGCACATTCCTAGCCCCTCTCCCACTGTGATCCACACCAGCAGGCTCAGGCCAGTCCTGGAATGTGAAGAGCATGGAGGGAACAGCCGCTGACTGGCAAGATGGGCCCCACACCTATGCTGTGCCAACCTTGCAGGAGCAATCCTGCTTCTTCCTTCCTCGGCACAGCTTTCCCATTAAGCATCCAGGCCATGGGATGGATAATTCTAGGACTTTATCCAGTTGCTCTAGAATCGCTGGGCCCTAGAAGGCAAGTCTGGAGGGCTTGGCTTGGCAGGCCAGACAGAGAGGAGGTGGGATGGCTCCTGCCTGCCTGCCCTGCAGGGCGGTCAGCATCCACAGCCCCAGCTTTCTCCAATGTCCTTGCTATCTAGCTGGATGTGGTTGGTGCTCTTCTCACTGAGCAGAGGGCCCCCATGCCTCATGACCAGCTCCATGGCCACCCTCCTGAAGGCCTCTTCCACGTTACTTGAGTTCTTGGCAGACGTCTCAATGGCACACAGGATGTCGTAGTGCTCTGCTAGGTTCTGTGCCTCAGCCAGAGGGACCTCCCGGAGTTCGCCAAGGTCCGATTTGTTCCCTGTAGGGAAAGGCCAGGTGCAGCTTGGTAAGGCCCACAGGTGCTAGGGAAGTCCTGCCCTACCTGGCAAGGCCAAGCTGAGAAACCCAATGCTATGCACTACCCTCTCTCAGTTATCAATTGTGCATAGTAATCTACCTTTTCTTAAAAAAAAAAAAAAAACACAATTCTTTTTAATTTAAAGCTTTTATTCTATGCTTTCTTCCCCCCCCCTTTTTTTAATCTTTGCCAGAAGTTTATATATTTTATTGCTTCTTTCTAAAAAACAGCAGCAGTAATGTTTAGTGCAAAGAACACAGCATTCTAGCGCTGGAAGAAAACCTGGGTAAACCATCTGATGCCACCACCTTCGGCACAGTAGGGATTCAATGATACAACAAACATGGAGACAGTTGGCACTTGGCAGGCACTCCATAAATGTGGAAGTTAACGAAAAAACGTTTTGGCTAAAATTTTGTTACTATGTTTATTATTTATTCTCTTCTATTGTCCTTTGGAATTGTTTTATTCTCTGTAAGATTGTGGTTTCTGGTTATGCTGCTTTTCTGACAGTAAGGGCACAGACTACCACTTTCCCTGAGAGTGTATCTTTGACGTCTCCGACAGGCATAAGGTGTTTCTTTACATTCTAAATCATCTGGTAAACTGTTCCTTGATCCACTTTCTAAAATAAATTGTTTAAGTTTCTAACTGGTTGACTTTTATAATGTTATTATAAGTAGAGCAAAAAATAGTAGATAAATATCTGTAAGATCTAAAATTTCTCTGGTAACCTTAAATAATGCAGCAACCAATTTCAATGTGTGGAACTTACCCTGATTTCAACTAAAAAAAAAAAAAAAAAAAGAATGTGTTATTTATGACTAATTATAAATCTGAACACAGGTCAGGTATTTAATTTTTTTAAGGAAATGCCAATATTTTTTAGATATGAAAATGGCATTGTTATATATTTTTAACTGTTTGTGTCTTTTATAGATTCATCCTGGATTATTTTCAGATGAAATAGTTTGGTGTTGCAATTTGCCTGAAAAACAATACGAGGGAGGGAGGAGATGAGAATGGAGATGAAATGGGACATGAGTTGCTAACTGCTGAAGCTGGGTGACAGGTAGCTGGGGTTTATCACACTATTTTATTTTTGTATTTGTGTAAAATGCTTTATAATGATATGTTTTATTTTAAATGTCTTGGATGAAAGGGAAGTGTAATAAGGCCAGGTAAGGAGAGCCCAAGGAATCCAGCTCTGCTGAGCACCTTTACACCCCACTCAAGGCAGGCTGTAAAACGCAGGCTGTGTGGAAACAAGTACTTTTCCCAACTAGAACCATACCCAGGCTCCATCTATACAATCTTGTCTTAGAAGAATCAGCCTGACTGTTGGGTGAGGACCCCCAGAAAAAGGAAAAGGAAAAATGGAGTTAACAGCATTCCTCTGCAGCAGCAGTTCTCAAAGTGGGGTCCCTGAGCTAGCAACAGGGATGTGATAGGCATCACCTGGGAATTTGTTAGAAATGCATATTCATGGACCCCACCCAGACCTCTTCAAACAGACACTCTGGGGGTGGTGTTCAGCATCTGTGCTTTAAGGCTTTGGAAGTATGCAAACGTTTGAGAAGCCCTGCTCTGCCCTGCTCTACAGTGTGACATGATAGAGCACGTCACTGAATTATGATCAGCAAAACTGAACTCAAATTTCACCTGTACTCATATGCTCACAGGCTGTGTCAACTGGGAGAAATTACTTCACTTCTTTGAGCCTTACTTCCATCCCCTGACAAACAAGAAGTAGCCATGGTTACAGAAACTAACTCCAAAGACACGTGTGAATATTTAACCAGTGTTAATTACTACACAGGTACACACACACGGCAAAGCAAATATTAGCTTCCTTCCTTCCTTCCTCTAATTCCAATTTTGAATATAACTTTAAAATGATTACGAGTATAAAAATTTGCAAGATCATGGTTCGAGTTCTGGCTCCATCCCTGCCTGGCCAAGTTCAGGCCCTCTCTTGACTTTGGTTTGTCTTTTGTGCAAAAAGGAGAGAGAAGGTGAGACAAACAGGACCTATGGCCCCAAGGAACCCTACCAGTTCCACCCTGCCCTCCATCTCACCGATCAGCAGCTGCACAATGTTGGAGCCTGCGTACTTCCTCACATCCTCAATCCAGTGAGGTACCGACAGGAAGGAGCTCCTCTTGGTGATGTCGTAAGCGAGGATAGCCCCATTGGCACTACGGTAGTAACTCTGGGTGATGGTGCGGAATCGCTCCTGGCCAGCTGTGTCCCAGATCTGCAGCTAAAAAAATAGGGAACCTCCCATGAACCTGGTAACATAGCTGAGTCCAGAGGACAGGGAAGGTAATACCACACACCCATGCCCAAAGTGCTGATTCCAACTAGCAGACCACCAGCCCATACCTTGACATGAATCACACCGGAGGGGCTAGAAGGTGGACAGAGAGAGAGGTCTTCTGAGCCCTTAGAAAGCAACTCAGTGGCCCAATTTGAGGACAGGTAGACACAAAGGAAAGATAGACAACCCTGTCTCTGTCTTCTATAGTTCCCAGGGAAAGGTGGTACAAGGGATATATTCTGTACTGCAGCAAGAAGTGCACTCAACCCAGGGTCCTCTGTGTGCCCTCTCTCCCCTTAACACCGTGGGGCCTGCTGTGAACCAGAAGAGTTCCAGCAGCTCACATGCCGGCAAGCTGGCTCTAGTATGCCATGATGCTAGCTGGCTATGTTCAAATCCACTACCTTCCCCTCTCTGAGCTTGTAAATGCACCACACGGTACCTGGCTATGTGTAATGCTCCCCCGGAACAAGGGTTCTCTACTTCTGCCTCAGCAACACCTGGGAAGATGCTCACACCCTGGTGGTAAGGGGGCCTAGGCTGTGGCAATTAGGGCCTGGGGAAGGCAATGAGAAGAGTCCTCTTGAGGGGCTTTTACCATTAGCTGACCCAGCTTGGCTAAAGGGAAGGAGCTTGGGCTCTTTTCCTGCTAATGCCTTCACTTAACAAACACCCATTAATGTCTGCTGCCCAGCTCTCCTAGACATGGAAGAGAGGTGCCTGTGTATGGCAGGAGCTTCCCTGGCTTCCTGTAGAAGCAGCAGTCTGGTAGAATAGATACAACACAGCATAGTGGGGAGGAGCTGGGCCAGGGCAGACCTGGACCTACTCTGGGCAGGTATCACCAGCCCCTGGACTGAGAGAGATGGACCATGGATTGGCATTGGACCAGGTAAGTACCAGGGCTCTTAGGAACTCAGGGCTTGCCTTCTCTGCTCCATACATCACAGACTCTTGGGACTCTCTGAGGATGAACATAAGCCTTTGGTCTACATCAAGCTGCAGGTCTATCTATGCTCCTTATTAGCGGCACAAGCTAAGGAGTAAATAGGAAGTCTCAGGCCAGGTATAGGAGGTCCCTAGTCTGTCTAGTGTGGGGACAGACCCCCGAGGCCCACACAGTTCCTGAGGGCAGGGAGGTAATAACCTCTTCCCTAGGCCCCAACAGGAAAAGTCTGAGCATTAATGACCCAGATATTAAGCTGAGACATCAGGAAGGCTGTACCTTATGAGTGAACACTATGGCCAGAGGAGAAGCCCTTTATAAACCTACCCCAGCAAAGCCTAAAACCAAGACACAACACAAGTCTCAAGTTTGGAGGCTGAGTTCTGTCAAATTAGAGAAACAAGAGAAATATCCTCGAACTTCCAGCCATCTGCCGTAAAAAAACATAAAAACAAACCTACGCAGGTTCAAAGTGATCAACCAGTAATTGAATTGACTACTAAAACATGAGTCAACACTCTTCAAAAGAAGATAACAGAATACAGGGTCTCCACAAGGTATAAACCACTTTTTCCAGTATACAATCAAAACTGCTAAACACACACACAAACACACACACACACACAAAACCAGGAAAATTTGACCCACAAAGAAAAAAAGCAGTCAATAAAAAATGATGCCAAAAGGGCTCAAATATAACATTTAATAGACAAAGACTTTAAAGCAGTTATTTTAAATATAATCAGAGAATTAAAGGAAAATGTGAAGAATTAAAGCAAATATCACAATGAGTGAGTAACTAGGGAATTTCAGCAGAGAAATGGGAATTATTTTTAAAGACATTAAAGAGACTCAAAGTTCTAGAACTTAAAAGTATAATAAGTAGGCAACAAAATGGTGGTGTGAGAGGGACCTCTGAAAAACTCCTCTGGAGATTACAACGAATAAACACCTATATACCTCAACCAAGTACCCGCTATACAATGCACAATCACAGCTAAGAAACTCACTCACAGCACTGAAGTACCTGCAGGTGGGCAGAGGGTTAAACAAAGGAGAAAGAAGTCCCTGTCTGGAACTCTACCACTGGGGAAAGGAGGAGAAAGAAGGCAGCAGAAGAGCACTCTGGGCCTCACTCTGTCCGTGGGACAGACAAAAGGAGGCCCCGAGGTGGGGGCATGAGATACCTCAACCAGACCTTCCTTTGGCCCCTAGGAGGTGCAGACTGATCAGCAAAACGCAGCAGCCTGACTTCACTCCAGTTCCCAGAGGAGGGGGAGTGACAGTGAAGAACAGCAGCACCAACGCTCAGGCCAGGAAGGAGAAGAAGAGAGAGGGCTACACCCACATTTCTCGGTCCACAACCAGCATAGTCTGAAAGACCAGCATACAGGTCTGACCCCAAAACTCAGAGCAGAATCCACACACGGGGCAGAAAGGCACAATCATGCCCAAACACCCTGCACAACCCCCAGAACCACAGCAAAAAAGCAAAGCCCCAAACACCCCCGCACCCCCAACCCCAAACTCTGCCCACCCAATATCAGCAGTGAACACCAAAGAAACTGCAGCAAAGAGGGTCCACAGAGACTGCCAAAATGAGAAACCAGAGAAAGGGAGCTCAAAATAAAGATGACCCATCAGAAACAGAGCTCAAGGCAATGATTATTGCCTTAAAAATATTTAAGGAACTGAACAATAATTTCAATAGAGAAATAGCAAGCATTAAAGAGGACTTACAAACCATTATAAAGAACCAGACAGAGATAACTAACTACATTAACCGAAATGAAGAATAGAATAAAAGTCACCAAACTAGATAAAATAAAAGTGTAAAGCAGTGATTTGCAGGAAAAACCAGCAGAAAACACCCAAGCAGAACAGAAAGAAACTAGAATTCAAAAAACTGAGGTTTGAGATTCCTCTGGGGCAATTTTAAGCAGAAGAATATTCAAATTATAGATATACCAGAAGGTAAAAAGGAAAAGCAAGAGATCAAGAACTTATTTGAAGACATAATGAGACATAATGACTGAAAATTTTCTTAACCAAGTAAAGGAAATAGACATATATACCCAGGAAGCACAGAGAGTCCCAAAAAAGATGATCCCAAACAGAAACACACCAGGACACATCACAATGAAAATGGCAAAAGTTAAAGAAAAAGAGAAAATTCTAAAAACAGCAAGAGAAATGCAAGTAGTAACTTATAAAGGGACCCCATTCGACCCTCAGCTGATTTCTCACCAGAAACTTTACAGGCCAGAAGGAATTGGCAGAAAATATTCAGTGTGATGAAAACCAAGGATCTACAACCAATAATAATGTATCCAGCAAGGCTAGCATTCAGAATGGAAGGACAGATAACGAGCTTCTCAGATAAGGAAAAGCTAAAGAGATAACATCACCACCAAACCAGTACTACAAAGAATGTTAGAGGGGCTTCTTTAAGATAGGAAGAAGAATGGGAGAGTGGGTAAAAATAAGAAAAAGGGATGGAGAAATTTAGTTTGATTGTTAGCATAAAATTAAAAGCAACAAAGAAACAAAACTCACAGACACAGTCAATAATTTAGTAGTTACCTGAGGATGAGGGGGTAGGTGGGTGGGGGAGAAGGGACAGGGACACAAATATATGGTGATGGAAACAGAACTGACTCTGGGTGATAAACACATAATACAACACATAAAAGATGTAATGTAGACTTGTACACCTGGGACCTATGTAACTTTTACTAATCAATGTCATCCCAATAAATTTAACAATTAAAAAAGGTAAAAAAAGAAAAGTGCAGTAAGTGAAGTGGAAACGTCACTCGATCTTAAGAGCAAAATAAAGATGGCAAAAAAATCTGTAAAACTCAATAAAAATTATTCACAAGAAAAATCAATAAAAATTATTCAATCTGAAGAATAAAGAGGGAAAAATAAAGATTGAAGACAGTATCAAATTGGGACAATATCAAACAGTTTCATATTCACATAATAGCAGTCCCAGAAGGAGAAGGTAATGAAAATGTGGTGGAACTAATGACTTACAATTACAAATTTAATGAAAATACTAATTTAATCATCCAAAAAGCTCAGCAAACCCCAAGCAGAAGAAATACAAAATATACCATAGCAGATCATAGCCAAACTGATAAAAACCAAAGGTAAAAAAATAATAACAAAAAGTAATAAAAATGTAAAGCAGTTGAAGTGGGAAGAAAAGGAAGGCATTATATACAAGTGAACAACAACAAAAATGACAAGTGACTTCTCATCAGAAATAATGAATGCCAGAAGGCAATGCTGACAAATGTTGAAAAGAAATAACAAACAAATAAACAAAGTATCTAAAGAAAAAATTCTCACACTAAAGTCTATATCCAGGGGGAAAAACCCTCTCAAAAATGAGGGTGAAATAAAGATATCTTTAGATAACTGAAAGTGGACAGAATCTTCCTGGAAAACCTGCACAAGAAACGCTAAAAGATATTCTCCAGGATAAAGGGTAGTGATACTAAATGGAAACTCAGGTCTACAAAAGGAATGAGTCTACAGCCATACCACCCTGAACATGCCCAATCTTATTTGATCTCTAAAGCTAAGCTGGGTCAAACCTGGTTAGTACAAAAGAAGCACCAGAATGGTAAATAAACAAGTATATAGAAAACACTACTTTTTTCTTCTTGTAGATTCCTTATAACAACTGACTTCAAAGTTATAATGACTGTAAAGTGGGGTTTATAAGGTATTAGAAATAAAGAATATAATAATAATAGCACAAAGGAGGACATACAAATAAAATTATACCACTGTAAGTTTACTACAGTTGTGAAGTGTCAGATGTGACAAGTGTCAATATTAAAATATAAAGTGGTATAAAACTAAATCTAAAGAGGTTTCATAAGTTAAGGATACATATTATTAGCCCTATATCAATAAGTAAGAGAAATAATAAGTTAACAAAGGAAATATAATTGTATTCTTAAAAAAAAAATCAGTTAAATCAAAAGAAAGTAAGAAAGGAACAAGGAATAAAAACCATAAGAGACAAAAAGAAAACAAATAGCATATGGTTGATTTAAACTCAACCATGTCAATAATCACATTAAATATAAAAGCAATAAACATTCCAATTAAAGGTCATAGTTTTGTCAGACTGGAAAAATGCTATCTATATGAGATGCACTTTAAACATAAAGGTCACAAACAGGTAGAAAGTAAATGAGTGAAAATATTTTAAAGAAGTATTTAACATAAAAAGCATAATAAGTTCAAGAATGATTGTTATAGTAACATCGAAGTACACTTCCAAAGAATTACAAGAGATAGAGACATTTCATAAAGATAAAAGACATAATTTATCAAAAAGACGCAATGATGCTATAAGTATCTATGCATCTAAGTACAGGGTTTTAAATTTCATGAAGTTAAAAGTGACATAAGTAAAGGGAGAAACAAATCCACAGTGGTAGCTGGAGAGTTTAACACTTCTCTCTTAGTAACTGATAGAGTAAGTAGAACCATAAATAAATAAATAAATAAATCAGTATGAAGAACATCTAAACAATACTACTGACCCAATTGACATTTCCAGAACACTACTACAGAACAGCATGGTGTTTTTTTCAAATGGACATGGAATATTCACCAAGGTAAACCATAAAATAAATCTTGGTAAATTTCAAAAGACTGAATTCTTAGAATATTACTTTAACCACAAAAACAAAACAAAACTAAACTAATCTAAAACAGTAATTACGAAGCTCTAGAATAGACTTCTTCAAGAAGATGAAATTGAGAGAAAGCAATATATTGAATGGAGAGGAGAATTATGCCAATCAGGTAAGAGTTTGGAGATGAATTAATGATAAATACACAGACACCCAAGCAAAAACAAGATGATACTAGGGCCAGGGGAAACTAGTGAACATGGGAAATTAAAATAATGGCAGCAAAATACACCACTTAACTGTGACCAGCATTTACTAATCATAATGCATTTATTCAATCATTACTTGTACTTACTGAACACCTGCTATGTCTTCTAGGTACTGTGGGTACCAGGGCCAACATAACAGATACAAATTCCTGTCCTAAAGCTTATAGTCTAGTGTGGAAGACAGATGTTGACTAGGATAATAAATGCTGTACTTGCCTCCTCCCACAACTACCTCAAAATTACAATTAAACTATAGAAGAATGATCACTGAGAATCACCTGAAATCTATCTACCTCAACAGAAGTCCTAAAACTAACAAAAGAAGCTACCTCGAGACTGGTAAGAGGGGCCGAGATGCAGAATGAAACCAGTCCTACATGCACGTGTGGTGGTTAAAAACCAGGACGGACAGCTTTGCTATGGTGGTCCTCCTTGAAAAGTGGGAGTCCCAGGCACACACGAGGCTCTGCAGTCCAGGGTTCCAGTGCCGGGAAGAGAAGGCCCCATAACTTCTAGCTATGAAAAACCAGTGGAGATTGTGGCTTACTGAGACAGAGAGCAGTTGGAGTGCCAGGCATCCGTCTTAAAGGGCCCACACATCAACTTACTCACTGACAGAGTGACTCACTCTGACTTCCAGTGCTGGGGCAACAAGTCAAAAGGTGCCAGGGATGTATGGGAAAAAACTGAATTGTATGGCTTCAGGGTAAGGCCTAGATGCACAGTTTTCTCCCAGACAAAAGTGCTGGCAAAAGCATTATTCCTTTGTTAAGCAATTCCACCACCCAGACTGCACAGGCAGGCAGGCACCATATCTGGGTCTCTGTTAACCTAGCTAACACTGATCTCCCCCATCCAGGTGATTCCCTGAGACCCCACCCCACCCAGGTTGCAGGCCCACCAAAGCCACTTTTAGTAACTTTTCCATACAAACAGCTTGTCTTGGCTCATGTTGTGAACTTGCTTAAAATCTCTCAAAGGTTCACAAACCCCAAACAAGCAGCATCTGGCCTTGGCATGCCCCATATCACTTGCTAAGCAGCCCCAAGCCCTGCAGTAGCGGCAACCAGCCTCACTCAGTTAGCAGCTAAGCCTCTCAGGCACCTCCACACCCAGCACAAGTGGCAACCATCTGCAGATCACTTTGTAGCTTATACCAAGTAGCCCCCCGCAGTGCACAGACAGCAGCTGTCCTTGGCCTGCAACAGAGCCTTCTCACCCCTGAGACCACAGAACCAACACACCTAGTAGCCAGCTTCAGACCACACAAGAGCACCATCCAACCACCCCCACAAAAGATATACCCAAAGGTTGAACTTGGCAGGCATCAGAGCCCCACAAGAGCAAATCCAGCTCCTCCACTGTAGTCACCTCCAGTCCTCACAACAAATCAACCCCAGAGTCAATCCCTCCCAAAGACATGTAAACAATAATTAAAGCTCAGCTACAACAGGAGGGCACACACAACCCACACAATGAACACACCTGGAGAACCTAACTCTGGTGACAAGGGAGAGTACACCACTGTGCCCCACAGGACACCTATTACATAAGGCCACCCTGCCAAGATCAGGAGATGTAGTAAACCTACCTAATATGTACAAACAAACACAAGAGGCAGTCAAAATGGGGAAACAAAGAAACATGTCCCCAGTGAAAGAAGAGAACATGCTCCGGGGAAAAAAAAATAGAGACAAACAATCTACCAGACACAGAGTTCAAAATACTGGTTATAAGGATGCTCAGTGAACTTAAAAGTAGAGCAGATGAACTAAGTGAGAACTTTAACAAAGAGATAGGAAATATAAAAATGGAGATAAGAACATAGAAAAGAATGAGTCAGATATAAAGAATACAATAACTGAAATGAAGAACACATTAGAGGGAATTAATAGTAGTTTAGATGAAGCAGAAGATGGAATCAGTGATTTAGAAGTTAAGGTAGCAGAAAAACAGCCAATCAGAACAGCAAAAAAAAATCCAAAAACCTAAGTTTAAGGGGCCTCTGGGATAACATCAAGCATACCAACATTCACATCATTAGAATACCAGAAGGAGAAGAGAAAGAGCAAGGAATTGAAAACCTATTTGAAGAAATAATGATGGAAAACGTCCCTAACTGGGCTAAGGAAATTGACAAACAATACCAGGAAGCACAGCAAGTCCCAAACAAGATAAATCCAAAGAGGTCCACATTAAGACAAAGAGAGAATCTTAAAAACAGTAAGACAAAAGTAGTTATAATACTTACCTACAAGGGAGCTCCCATAAGGCTATCAGCTGATTTTTCAACAGAAACTCTGCAGGCCAGAAGGGGCTAGCACAAAATATTCAAAGTGATGAAAAGCAAGGAACTACAACCAAGATTATTCTACCCAGCAAAGCTACATTTAGAATTAAAAACAGATAAAGTGCTTCCCAGACAAGAAAAAGGTAAAGAAGTTCATCACCACCAAAGCAGTATTCTAAGGAATCTTAGAGGGACTTCTTTAAGACCAAAAATCAAAACAAAACAAAAATCAAATATATGAATAATAAAATGGCAATTACTATCTATCAACAATAACTTTAAACGTAAATGAACTAAATGCTCCCATCAAAAGAAAAGATAGGTGTTTACTAACCAATGTCACCCAAATAAATCTGACAATTAAAAAAAAAAAAAAAAAACAAACCAGGTTGGCTGAGTGGATAAGAAAACAAAACCCTTTCATATCCTGCCTACAAAAGATTCATTTCTGTCAGAAGACAAAGAATGTAAATAAAGGAATGGAAAAAAATATTTCATGAAACCGGAAACTTAAAAAAAGCTGGGGTAGCAATACTTATTTAAGACAACTTAAACAAAGACTATAATAAGAAACAAAGAAAGACCCAGTAATCCTACTTCTGGCTATTTATCTGAAGAAATCCAAAACACTTCTTGGAATGGTCATGTGCATCCATACGTTCACTGCAACATTATTTACAATTGCCAACATGTGGGAGCAGCCTGGGTGTCCATCCATGGATAAATGAATAAAGAAGAGGCAGTACATATATACCATGGAATATTAATCAGCCAAAGAAAAAAGAATAAAATCTTGCCATTTGCAACAACATGGATGGACCTAGAGAGTATTATGCTGAATAAATCAAACAGAGAAAATGCCATATGATTTCACTTTTATGTGGAGTCTAAAGAACAAAACACACAAACAAACAAGAACAAACTCATAGGTAGAGAACATTTTGATGGTTGCCAAGTGGAAGGGGGTTTGGGGGTGGGTGAAAAAGGAGAAGGGATTAAGAAGTAAAAATTGGTAGTTACAAAGTAGTCATGGGGATGTCAAGTATAGCATAAGGAATATAATCAATAATATTGAAATAACTATGTATGTTGTCATATGGGTACTAGATTTATTGGGTGATCACTTTGTTAAGTTACACAAATGTCTAATCACTATGTTTTATAATTATAATATTGTATGTCAACTGTAATTGAAAAATAAAAAGCTCTTTTAAAAAGAATTTGTATTTGATTCCCAGCCAGGGAACTACCAAAAAAAAAAAAGTATTTGTATTACAAAATATATTTATATGTAAATACATAATATAAATAGAATATTTACTATAAAATAGGTTATAAAAATAATAAGTATGCTCGACAGTGATATGAAGGAGAAAAACAAGAAGAATTTATGAAGAATGGTGAGGAATGAAGTTTTAGATAGGATGGCCAAAGAAGTCCTCATTAAGATAACTATTGGATAAAGAGCTGAAGAAAATTAACTAACTGTGCAGCTATGTAGCTGTGCAGGAAGCTAAAGGAAGCTAGCTGTGCAGATGTCTAGGAGACAACATTCCAGGAAGCAGAACAGTAAGTGCAAAGGCCCTGAGGCAGACATGACTAATATATTCAAAGCAAGCAAGATCACTGTGTTTGGAGCAGAGTAAAAAAAGGGAAGGAATAATAAGGGATGATAAAAAAGTATCAAGGGGGCCAGATATGCAGTGCCTTATAGACCATGGTAAGAACTTTTGGCCTTCATTCTGAGTGAAGGTAGGAAGCCATAGGAATTTTCAGACAAACAGATTTACTTTTTAACAGCATCATTCTGATTGCTGTACTCAGAATAGATCAAAAGGGAGCAAGGACAGGAATGGGGAGACCAATTAGGAGGCTATGGCCATAATCCAGGAAAAAGATGGTGATTCAACCAGGATGGTAGCAGTGAAGGTAGGGAGAAGTGATCAAATTTGGGTTATATTTCACGAATAGAGCTGAAAGGAATTTAATGCTGATCTAATCACTATTACCACAAAGTGTATTGGGAGGATGCAAAATGTGTATGTGTATATGGAGGCTAGGGTCGTGCTAAGAGTTAGTTAAATCCTCTTCTTCCAAAGTAGGAAATCAATAAAGTATGTCTAAACTGGAGTGGAGGCAATATAAGCAAGAGAAATAGAAAAATCCTATCAACAAAAGAGTTGGAAGTGATTGCCCACAGGGGTTGGGGTGGGGTATCAGGTGGCCTTTTTTGTAACAATCCTGGTTGAAACAAATGATTGTTTACCATATAAAAGTATAACTCTAATAAAAATTAAAATAAAAACCAACAAAACAGCTACAGATTATATTATCTAGGTCAACCAAATGGTAAAGTTTGGGCAGTAATGGAGGAAATATTTTTGGAAAGTACGTCCTTCCTACATCTAATAATATTCTCATTCTACTCCCCCATACTAAAGGGAAGGGAAAAGAGCAGTGTTGGTGCTCCAGAGTCCCACAGGCCTGAGACTGTGTTAGTGTCTTTGGGCTAAAACTTACTTTAGTGTTTCATCTGTAAAAAAAGGTGCTATAAGGGTCAAATGATAGATTTAACATGCACAGTGCCTAGCACCACAGAGAAGGTACTAGATAAATGTACCCATTTAATATTTAATGAGCTGTTACAATTTTTGGCTTTTTAAAAATAGGAAAAAACGCTTTAATGCAAAGTAGAATACATAAAGTATCCAAGAAAAATATATTGGACTGTGTGCATGGGTCATTCATTTGTTCATTCATTATGTACTGAGCTTCTGCATGTCCCAGCCCCTGCTCTAGGAACTGGAAATACTGCAGAGAATGAAACAAAAACAGCTCACATTCTAGTAATAGGAGGCAAACAAGAAGAATGTAAATTGTATAGTTGCAGAGAAGGATAATGAGTACTCTGAAGAAAATCAAGGTAATGAGTGAGAGACTTCCTGAGCTGGGGGAAGTCTCTAGTGTGGTCACAGGGATAACACTTGAGCTGAAGAGGAGCCACAATGGGATAGCGGCCAGGCAGAGGAAACAGCTCAAAGGACCAGAGGCAGGACAGAGCTTGCCATGTTCAAGATACCAAAAGGACAGTGTGGCTAGGCGGCTTGGAAGGAGATGCAATAAGAGGTGGGCTGGAGCCAGAATGTGCAGGACCTTGCAGGCCAACATCAAGAGTGTGCAATTTATTTTCATTGCAATGGAAAGCCACTGGACATTGTCTGAAGCAGGGAGATATTTATCAGAAAACTCTCTTATCCTATGTCACATATCTTAGCAATTCACCTTGCACTCCAGCCATCGCAGCAGCAACCAGCTTCGCACGGTACAACCCTAAAGCTCCTCGCAGTACCAGGCATGCCTCTTAGCCAGCCTCTCAGCCTCTCTGATTCTAGCGTGGGAAGCCTGTTGGAAACCACCAAACATTCATGTATTCATAACCTAGAAGTGAGAGACTTATCACTCTATGGATCAACCCTTAGCCAGTGGAGGGCAGAGGATACCTGGGCCAGATGAAGCCTCACTTGCCCACGGCAGTGACCAAATTGAGAATGCAACCTCGTATAATGTTCCCTTCCTTTTTCTCTCTTCAGTTCCCCCAAAAATGAGTTGCCTGCAAGCCCTTGTCTCAGGCTTTTTTCAGGGGGAGCCCAGGCTAAGACAAGACGTGTTCTGATTGATGTTTGTGAAGTATCAGGTGGGTAGCTTGGTGAAGAATGGATGTGTTGTGGAATCAGAGAAGCCTTAGTAGAGGAGGCCCAACCACTTGGCCCAAATGCCCTCTGTGTTTCAAAGGAGGTGGGAAAAGCCAAGCCAGGAGAAGACCCACTTTCCCAGCAGCCAAGCACTGCCTAGGCTAGGTGAAAATTTTAATGAGTCTGATCAGCTACTTGCGCTATTTGAGGAGGCAAGCGAGCAGACTAGCATTATACTGAACCCTCTATTGGAGAGGACAGTCAGTCCTAGGCTCTATGTCTCAGAAGCCAGAGCAGAACCCACCATGTGGCTACTGTGGGATTCTGGAGCAGGCATGTGGACTGCCTCATAGGAACCTCACCTAAGCTTGCAGGCAGAGACCAAAAGCCCAATGCCCCAGAAGAGGAATGGCAGGCTCTGAAGGCTTCTCAGCATGATACTGAGTCCAAGCCTGTCTGCATACCTCCAGGCTACCAGTACTTGGCAGGGGCCTGGAGAGCAGGAAATCATTGGCACCAAGTCTCCACTGCCTGTGCCTTTGTCGCTCCCTCCCACTCAAACTTGTCACTGCTTCCACCTAGCCTGGCACCAGGTCACTGCAGACAGCCTCAAACCTACTCAGGCATCAGCCTGTGCTCCCTAGTCAATTCATCACACAGCAGCCAATGTGGAGCTGCTAAAGTGTTAAAATCTTATTGCTCCTCTGCTTTCCCCCTCAAGTGGTATCCCCTCAGTCCTTAGGATCTGGGTGTAAAGGACCTACAGGATGCAACTTGACCTGCTGTCGCTTCCTACAGTATATGTGCCTCCTTGACAGTCCTTGAGTACTACTTGAGGTCTCTGTATCAAAATATTTGCCTTGATGTTCCCTTTGAAGTACTTTTCTTCACATTCCTACTTCTTCCTTTTGTTCAAATTATCACTCTGCTGATAGCTCCGTCAAGACTACTCTTTCTTAAAAGAGCAGCCCCTCCTATCCTCTCACCTCAATTTACTTTTCTTCAGTGCGCTCCAACTCCCTGACATAATACATATAACTCGCACACTTTAAATGTTTACTGTCTGTCCCTCATATGTGCTTCATGAGGGCAGAGGCTGTGTCTGTCTGGTTTTTTACACACGTCCAGCACCCAGCATAACACCTAGTATGTAAAAGGTGCTCAATAAATATGCTGGATAAATGAGTCCCATTTCTGCCCTTAGAGACATTTACCCTGCCCTGCCTGTTCTCCATCTAGCAGCAGACTCTAGGCCCTAGTTTAGGAAAGGAAGACATTGGGCAATTTGCATCCTGATGAGACTAAGGGAGTGTTTCACTACCCACACCACATAATTAGCCCTAAACTACTGAGAACATCTGCCAAGTTGATACCACTCACCTACTTTACCTACTTCTCCACCTGCCACTCCCATCCCCCAGAAGTTCTCTTCCTGCACGCTCACTTGACAGACAGAAACTATGTATTGTGAACTATACCTGAGCCCTCCCTCCCTCCCCCACTGCTCTCGCACTTAGCACACCACCACCTTCTCTAACCTTTCCCGCCAGGATTTCTCTTTAGATGAAATTCCCTGGGTTGCTGATATCTGGAGTGATGTCCAGATGCATCAGCTGGGCACCGAAGGTAGGAATGAGGCCCTGTTAGGATGTTACTGACCCAGAGGATGTCAGCTCAGAAGACAGGAGCTGCCCACTCCCACTCGGCAAGGGGTGGTAAGGTAAATTTCAAATGGGTAGGGTGGGGTGGAGTTTTCAAGAGGCCTGGTTCTGGTCCTACTTTTGCCTTGGTGGTGGATAGGCTTGGACTCACCAACTGCTGTCTCAGTTGGGAAAGCAGTCTCCATGAGGTTTATTTTCTCTTCTAAGCTCCACACCTAACAACTCCCGGTATATACTGACCCTGAGTCCCCACACCCATAATAAGTTATTATCATTCTTGTCATTTTCTCCTTTTTCTAAGATAGATCTTTTGGTAAACTCCTACCTAACCTTCAGGACCCCAGTTCAAAAGTCACCTATTCAGTATGGCTTTCCATGACATGCAGGCCTGGGCCCCAACCCTAAGCAGAATTCATTCTTCTCTCCTTCATGCTCTCATGGCTCTTTATTCTTGCCTCCTTAACAGCATACAGAACAACGTATGTTATCCATTTAAGTCAAATATTCCAAACTATGGTGTCTTTGGGAGCCAGGCAGGGAACACAAAATACAGCAAGATGATAGAAAAGGATATCCTGCCTAAGTAAATATAATAAAATACAAAGTAGCAAATTGCCATTCTGTAGGCCAAACAAAATGCGCTTCTTAGTGGGAACTGGCCTAGGGCTATTGCATGGGCGCTCCTGTTTTGTAAGTCTGTCCCTCACCATCAGGAATAAGCTCTTGAAGGGGGGAGGGGAGATCCCATCTTATTCCTTTGTGTCACCAGTAACCTAGCACACAGCAGGTGCTCAATATGGAAGGAAGCCTTCTCAAGGTCAGGCCAGTGACAGGGAGACCAGAGGTACAGTGAGGCTTCAACTACTTTCCAGGGACTTGTGGTTGCTGTTCCTATGGGTACACATGTGCCCCAGTGGGGAATCAGTGCTGCTTATTAGGTTAAAAACAAACATGGTTCAGGTCTCATAACCTGTGTCCAGTGCTGTCCCTCCCAGGGAAACAGAAGAGGATTTTATTTGAACAGTCTTTTTCCTACGTGATGAAGTAGGCAGTGGAAAGTTCCTTGTTTCTCCACAGTAGAAAAGGACCTTGGAAAAATTAGTTCTCAGGACAAAACTCTGGTCAAGCTGACTCAAATATGAGTTCCTGAGCTATTTTCCATGCTGTCCCGGGATGTGTTGAGTTGAAACAAAAGGTAGAGTTTAAGGGCCCCTTCTCCAGCCAACACTGCTGTCATTTCTCTTGCCTCAGTACAAGGGAAGAGGTTGGCTTAGGCTCACAAACAAGCCACAACCCAAGACACGGGTGCACTGTTAGGACAAAGGTAAAATACTGCAAAACCTCAGGTATGTTAGCAGGTTAAAGGCAGTGCAGGGCTAGACAGAGACCAAGTGAAGAAGAAAAAGACAAGAATGCTGGGCTAGCAGCACATGGAGGGGAAGGCAATGTCGACCTAACACAGATGGCATTAGAGGCGGGAGACTGCTCCTCTGAGGTGGGCAGTAAGACTGAGGATGGACTCCTAAGCATAAATTCCTCAGATCAGTTACTTAAGGTCCCATTATCAACGATTATGTCACAATGCACCTCTCCTTGGTAGGGCCATCTGCAGTTTCAGAGCTCTGGGATCCTGACCTACTCCACCAGCCAAGTGATGAACGATGGTTACAGCAGCTTCCTGGAGTCTGCATTTCATTACCAGTAATTCTGGAATGGCAGTGACCAGCCCCATTTCGCAGGGCCAGAGGGAGCAGGGGGTAAAGGAGGAACTCTAACATACTCTGAGAGCCTCCAGGCGTGGCACCATTAGTGCTTCACATCTGTCGGTCCATTTCATCTTCACAAGAGCCCTAGAAGGTAAGTCTTACTACTTTTTAGATGAGAGGTCACAGGAAACAAGTGTCAGAAGAGCTCTGCCTGACTCTATACTGTGTGCACAGCTCCTCCATAAACCATATCTGTTGTTTGTTTGTTTGTTTCCCAAGAAATCTCACTGATGACTTACACCTCTTATAGGAATCAGTCAAACCCTTTCCTAAATAGTCTTGATGGATCAAAGACAGAGTGTGAGAAAAGACCCTCACACCTCTGGCCAATGAATCTTGCCTTGGTCACTCACAAAGGGCTGCCAGCTCACCAGAGATGCCCTTCTGCCCTCTTACAGAGAGGGTGAGACCATCTGTCACTCCCAAGCCCTTCCTCCATGGTCTTCTTCTGTGCTCATTTGGGCCTCTTCGGGTACTATGGGGAAATATAGGGTGACCAAACCAAAGCAAGATGCCAGGAGCCCTTGCATCCAATTCAGTCTAGGGGGGCAGGAAAGAGTTGGCAATAAAAGAGTGCAAGTTTTCCATGGCAACAATGTATGATGACAGAAAGCAATTACAGCATTCCTAGAGACACAATTGCAAGTTCTGACTTCCTTGGTAAACCATTTCCTGGAGCCCTTAAAGGTTCCTCAATAATTCTCTGAAACCCCAACGTGCTTCATTTTCCCAAAACTCTTCACGAGCAAGGGCCTGACCCACCAGAGGTTTAGATGACATATGTCCCAAAGTGAACTCTGCTTTCCCTCAAAGTGGCCCTCCTGTGCCCTGCTAGAGAGTGGAGAGTGGGCTAAGCTGGGAGCCCACTCAGCCTTGACCCCTTGGCTGCCCCATAACCACTGCTGATTACACCTCTGGCCCATGTCAACCATCAGGGACAAATGGTGGATCTCCCAAGCATAGCTGTGTGCTTCCTAAAGACACAGTTGACACACCTTCCAGCATGATCAGAAGGCTGGTCCTAACCCATGTCCATAGCCTCACTACCCCCAAACTCTAACTACACTTTACTTAGACAAACACACACACCTTCTCTTTCACACCTCCATGGCTTTGCACACATGTGACCTTGGTAGCAAATCCCTGTCTTTCCCCACTGAGAAACTCACTTACTGTTCAGGGCCCAGCTCAAACCTCATTACCCCTGTAACCCTGGGAAGAGCAGACTGCTGCCACTACTGTGCCCCTGAAGCATTTGACACACATCTCTGTAACAGCCATGGCAACCATAGGGGTTCTGCTTTGAAGAAACAATCCTAATTTTAAATATTTGGTCTTGCTGTCACCACAATAAACAAATGTGTATTTGTCAGGTCATGTGTTCCAATTTTTGATTCATAAATTACTGTCACTACAGCAACAGCAATGATAGCACTGCATGCTAGTTATTTATTTACACATCTATTCCCCTAACCAGACGTGAGCTCCTGAAAAAGAGGGACTGTCTCTTATTTACTTTTTTTCTCATCAGTGCTTATAACAATGCTTGGAAAAGAGTAGATGGGGAATGATTTTCCTGACATGTACTTTATTTCTCACAGTGTCAGATGGTAACTTCTAGCCAACAACCATAATTAAACTCAACATAGCACCTTTTAAGTTTCAGGAATTTTTTCTTTTAATTTCACTTCACTTTACCCACTGCTCCAGATACAAAAGGCCAGCTCAAGACTGTGGTTCTTAAATTATACCCCAAGAAACAAAGTTAATAGAACAAGAGGATTCTTTAACAATAAATAAGAATGAAGAAATCTGATGGACCCTACCTTAAACAAGTGATCTAGCTTGGCATCATACCAGTGAAGTAACGTGGCATCATTGCTGCCTGCTGTGGTGTCACATGGAGCACACATCACCACTGAGTCATTCTCACCAAAACCATTCCACCTGGATCTAATAAAGCCTCTAAACTCAGCTTCTAATTTACAGGAAATACAAGAGATAATGGGACGAGTGAAAGGTTACCACAAAGAAACCATGAGACAAATCCAGAAAGTGATTCTAAAAAAAAAAAAACCTGAATGTCATTAAAGTGAGGCACTGTTCTAGACTAAACCTGTACTGGTTCCAGGAGGGAAAATACTACAGAACACATTCTGGAGAAAGTTGGAGAAATTTAAAAATGGACTAGACAATTGTCACTATTACAGAAATACTGATTTGCTTAGATGTGATGACTATTGTGCTTATTCTTCAAAGTTGTATGTTGAGGTATCCAGGGGGAAAGTATCATGATATCTGCAAGTTACTTTCAAACAAAAATATTTCTATTACATACAAAGAAAGTTAAAGCAAATACAGCAAACCATGAACTTTTGAATCTGGGTAGAATATGCATGGGGTTCACCATGTTATTCTTTCAACTTTTCCAAATGTTTAAAATTTTTCATAGTAAAAAGTTGGGAAAAATAAAAGAATATCAATAATCTCCTCAGAATGAAAATATGACTGATATGAAAAAGAACCAACTAGAAACCTTGGAAATGAAAAATGTAACTGTCAAAATAAAGAAACCCAAAGATGCAAGGAGTATCAAAAAAGATATGGCTGAAAAGCAAATCAGTGAGCTGGAAAGCAAGCCCAGGGGTTGTCCAGAACACAGCACAACAGAATAAGCCTTAAGACAGAGGAAAAGGTAAGAGATGTGGAGGACAAATCCTAAGTTCCAGCTCCTGTTGTGTGCAATCTCCAGAGGAGAGAATAGGGGAAATGACAAGAATGAGTTAATTAAAGAAATAAAAACAAAAATTCCTTAGAGCTTTAAAAATACTCAAAGTTTCATATTGATTATACCTACTGAGTTCACAGGAGGATAAATGAAAAATATTCCACAACCTAGACACACTATGGTAAGATTTCAGAGCATGATAAATCATATTTTTAAAATGTGAATGCTTACTAAAATGACAAAGTGAGTTGACTACAAGTAAATAATAACTCAACTGGACTCAGACTTCGTATCAGCAGCACTGGGTGCTTTATGATAGTGCAGTATCTTCACAGTTCTGAGGAAATTATTTTATAAGTAGATTTCTATATCTAGCCAAGCTAACATCTCAGGTGGTGGGGAGGATAAAGTTAATTTTGGATATGAAGTTACTGAAAGTTTATCACAGACTTTCTGTAAGAATTATCAGAAGAACAATTCAGGCAAAATTAAAATGAATCAAAGAAATAAAGAACAGTAAGACTACTGGTCAAGATGGCAGAGTAGGAAAATACTGTGCTTCCCTTCTCTAATGACCATATCAAAATTACAACTAAACTACAGAACAACCATCATTGAGAATGGCCTGAACACAAATCCTATAACTAAGGACATACAGAAGAAGGCATCTCAAGACAGGTAGGAAGGGTGGAAACACAGAATGGGCTGGTCCCACACCTACACATAATGGTTAAAATTCAGGAGGGATATCTCAGCCTTGGAGGTCCCTCCTGAGGAGCAAGGGGTCCCAGCCCCACACCAGGCTTGACAGCCCAGGGCTTCAGTGCTGAGAAGTCCCTACAACTTCTGGCTATGAAAACCAATGAGATAAAGGACTACTGTAGTCCCAGAAGTTCCTCTTGAAGAGCCCATGCACAGTCTTACTCGCTGAAGGATGTATCTGCTGACAGACTTCCACACTGGGCTCCAGCATTGGGGCAGCAGCTCAAAAAGTGCCAAGGACATGCCGAAAGGAAGTGACCTGCCTGGCTTCAAGGAGAGGGCTGGAGGGGCAGCTCAGCTTTCTTCCAGGAAAAAGTGCTGGCAGGCACAATTGTTTCTTTGTTGAGCCCTCCCCCAACCCAGCATATAAATGCCATATCTGTGTCTCCATTAACCTAGCTAACACTATTCAACCCTGGTGATTCCCTGAGACCCTACCCCTTCCAACTTGCAGGCACACCCAAGATACTTCCAGTGTCTTTTCAGTACAAATGGCCTGTCTTGGCTCATGCTGCAGATTTTCTTAGTATCTTTCAAAGATTTGCCAACTCCAAGCAAGCAGCATCTGGCCTTGGCATGCCCCATCCCACTTGCTGAGGAGCTATGAGCCTGGCACCAGCAGCAGCCAGTCTTGGTTCACAGGCACCTCCAAGTTCAGCGCAACTGGCAACCATCTGCAGAGCACTTTCTAGCTCATACCAAGTGGCCCTGGGCAAGAGGCAGTAGCTGAACTTGGCCTACAACAGAGCCTCTCTCAAAGAGGACCCAGAACCAACACACTGAACAGCCAGCTTCAGACCACACAAGAGCACCACCCCACCACCTCCACAAAAGACACACCCAAAGGGCAGAATGGGCAAGCACCAGAGCCCTGCTAAAGAAAATCACGCTCCATATTGTCAGCCCCTGCACAACAGCTCCTTCACTATAGTCATGGCCAGTTTTCACAACCAATCAGCCTGATGTCAGTTCCTCCCATTGACATGCAGACAGCCACCAAGGTTCAACTACAACAGGAGGTCATACACAACCTACCCAAGTTACACACCTGCAGCACCTGGCTCGGGTGACCAGGAAGCCTGCCCCACTGGGCCCCTCAGGGCACTTACTACACAAGGCGACTCTACTAAGATGGGAGGCATAGCAGCTCTACCTAATACACAGAAACAAACACAGGGAAGCAACCAAAATGGGGAGACGAAAAAATATGTTCCAAATAAAAGAACAGGACAAAGCTTCCATAAAAAGAACTAAAGAAAATGGAGACTTCAACAAAGAGATAGGAAACATAAAAATGGAGATAGAAAACATTAAAAAGAACCAGTCAGAAATAAAGAACACAATCACTAAAATAAAGAATACATCAGGTTATCTGCGGTTAGGAATCGCGAGGAAGATGGAGTATCCCGCGTTGGGTACGGTGGAGGCCACAAGCAGCGGAGGGGCCCAGCCACACAACATCTCCGAGGACTGGGAGGGCCGGGAACCTGACCGGCTACGCTTCGACCGCGAGAGGGCGCGCCGCCTGTGGGAAGCAGTGTCCGGGGCTCAACCAGTGGGGACAGAAGAGGAGCACATGATCCAGAAGAACCAGTGTCTCTTTACCAACACCCAGTGTAAAGTTTGCTGCGCCTTGCTCATTTCAGAGTCCCAGAAGCTGGCACACTACTAGAGCAAAAAATATGCCAAGAAAGTGAAGAGATACCTAGCAGTCCATGGAATGGAGACATTAAAGGGGGAAACGAAGAAGCTAGACTCAGATCAGAAGAGCAGCAGAAGCAAAGACAAGAACCAGTGCTGCCCCATCTGTAACATGACCTTTTCCTCCCCTGTCCTGGCCCAGTCGCACTACCTGGGGAAGACCCACGCAAAGAACTTTAAAGCTGAAGCAGCAATCCACTAAGGGGGAAGCTCTGTCGAAACGCCTTACAAAACCTTTCCTTGTGGCCTCCACCTTAGCCTTGCACCAGAATAAAGAGATGATAGACCCAGACAAGTTCTGCAGTCTCTGCCATGCAACTTTCAATGACCCTGCCATGGCTCAGCAACATTATGTGGGCAAGAAACACAGGAAACAGGAGACCAAGCTCAAACTCATGGCACACTATGGGCAGCTGGCAGACCCTGCTGTCACTGACTCATCAGCTGGGAAGGGCTACCCCTGCAAAACATGTAAGGCAGTGCTGAACTCCACAAAACAGTACCAAGCTCACATCAGTGGCTTCAAACACAAGAACCAGTCACCAAAAACAATGGTATCACCTCCAGGCCAGATTCCAATGCAAAGACAACCCATTCAGAAAGATTCAACTACCTTGGAAAACTAAAGGTGTTTCTGTCCAGCACCTTAGGTTCAACCAGCCATGAGCCAGCCAGTGACTGTGATGTGGTCAGCCCTTGGCTAACTTCTTCCTCCTTTCTTACTTAGACCTGAGGCAGAAGTGGGTCACAGGCAGCCTCTGATTGGTCCAGGCAAATCTACCCCTGCACCTCCCCTTTGGACTGGGCCCTACTTAGTAGGTCAGGACAAGGGAAGCAGGGATCTTGAGAGGACTTGGGTTCTCACAGGGTGGTAGTTTAGATAGAGGATGGCCTTCCCCCTTCCCTGGCCCTTCTGGGCTATATATCATGAGGCTCCAGGCCTGTCTCTTCTGAAGGTCAGTTTTGGACCAGTCTCTGCACCTAAGAATTGAGCTCTCCCTGGGCTTGAGGCATCTCCAGCGAAACCTGGCACTTTCATGACAGAACTTGGCCTAGGTGGGAAAGGGCAAATGGAAGTAGCTGCCACATGGAAGCTTGAGGCTAATGTGACATTCCACCTCTCCCCCAAAGTACAGGCTTTCCTGAACCCGGGACTAGATGCTGGCTGGTTGTACAGATTTCTGTCCACTGTGAAGTCTCCTGGAGCAATACCACAGTCCTAGCAGAGCAATGCTGTCTCTCCTGCCCCTTCTCCACAGTTCCTGAATGGTACTGAGGACCTGCAACAGCTGAGGACAAGCTAGAGCTGGAGGAGGCTCCAGTGGGGTCACAGAAGGCTCGAGTGGGGGCCTTTTTCCTCTTCTGTCAGAAGTGCTCTGACCCTGGGTTATGTGGGAATATCTCCCATATGCAAGTTTCCTTGATAGTTCTGTGCCCTTAAAGGCAAACTGCCTGTGCCAGCCTACTCAGAGGCTATTGCTGCCCTTTGGTCCCACTAGCCTACTCTTTTCCTTTGTGCAGCAGACCACCTGCCCAGGTTGCTGTGGTGCTAGCCCTCCCCCATCACCCATTGGGAGATTCCTAGGTACCAGAGAGTGAGATGGGACCCCCAGAGAAAGAGAACTAGTGCAAGTTTCTGCAGTGAAATTCACTAGGAATGGATTTTTCCTTCTACCTTTCAAGCAGGAATTCTAGGAAGCGGCCCCGTCAAAGCCCCCTCTTCATTGAGTCACAGAAGCCCCTGGCTGCTCTCATGGCCACCTCCATCTACTCCCTACCCCTCACCTGTGAAATGCCTTTAGTAGCCTATGTGGATGTATGGGTGTGTGCTTGTGCTCTATCTCTTAGTCACAGAATCATCTAAATAAAGAATTTCTCCCATGGGGAAAAAAAATACATCAGAAGAAATCAACAGTAGATTAGATGAAGCAGAAGATGGAATCATTGATTTAGAAGATAAGGTAGTAGAAAATAATCGATCAGAATAGAAAAAAAAAATCCAAAAAAACTGAGGACAGTTTAAGGGGCTTCTGGGACAACATCAAGCGCACCAACATTCACATCATTGAAGTACCAGTAGAAGAAGAGAGAGAGCAAAGAAGTGAAAACCTATTTGAAGAAATAATGATGGAAAACTTCCTTAACCAGGCTAAGGAAATTGACATGTAAGATCAGACAGCGCAGAGTCCTAAACAGGATGAACCCAAACAGGTCCATACCAAGAAACATCATAATTAAAATGTCAAAGGTTAAACACAAAGATTCTTAAAAGCAGCAAAAGAAAAGCAGTTAGTTACCTACAAAGAAGCTCCCATAAAACTGTCAGCTGATTTCTCAACAAAACCTTTGCAGGCCAGAAGGGATTGGCACAAAATATTCAAAGTGATGAAAAGCAAAGACTTACAACCAAGATTACTCAGCAAAGCTATCATTTAAAATAAAAAAACAGGGAGTTCCCTGGTGGTGTAGTGGCTTAAGGCTTCGGCGCTGGAGCTGTGTTAATGCTGCGGCCTGGGTTCGATTCCCAGCCAGGGAACAACCCACATACAAGAAAAAAATAAAATAAAATAAAAAAACAGATCAAGTGCATCCCAGACAAGAAAATGCTAAAGGAGTTCATCACCACCAAACCAGTATTACAAGGAATCTTAAAGGGACTTCTTTAACACATTTGTTTTGGGGGGCATTTGCAGCCAAGTCTGATGCTGGGACCAGGGCAATTTTGTGGCATTTGGCTAAATTACACTGGGTACAAGAAAACCCGTTAGAACTTTTTAACCCTTTTCTTGTTTGCCCCAAGAATATTCACCGGCAGCGCTTGCATCTATAGTGTTTACCCTGAGATAACTTGCAAATTACAGTCCTAACCTTACCCCTCAAATTATTAAATACTGATCATATACATTTGCTGCATTTGGATTAGAGACAAGTTCTGTTTAGAAATAACTCCAAGAATAATTTTTGTATTTTATTTTCACATTGAAAACCAGTCAGATTTGCTTCAGCCTTTAAGAGTGTTTATTAAAATTAAATGAACACAGCAAGCGAGATGTACTTTTTTTTTCTAAATGGAAAAATTAATGAACTGATATTTTTCAAAAAAAAAAGTTAAGAAAAGTGGTAGGTTACCTTGCTGTTTAATAATTGATATTTTCAATTTGCAATTATCAGTAGTTCTCAACTTTTCATTGTATAGTTAAAATTTTGACATTTTAGTCAAAAGTAATTTTATCATACATGTGATAAGTTATAAATTTTTAATTTCATTTTATGATAAAATAAAGTTTACTTAACAATTACAAGTTTTTTAAATATATCTTCATAGGTTTCCAAAAAATGTTGTCACTTACAAATTATAGTTTCACTACTGTTTCACACAAAAAATATTACAGACCCACTATTATTCCAGTCACTATACAGTCCACTATTATTGTTAAAATTTGCATAAATCTTAGATGAAAACTAATATATAATAGTTAGCACGGGTCTTATAATCCAAGTTGCAGAGGCCAAGATACTAAAAATCTTAACTCTTGCCTGGAGGATGCCAGGTTGACTCAACAATTTTCGTCACTAAGTTTATACTTCTGTAAGTTAAAAAAAAACAAAACAAAACAAAACAAAAAAAACCTATAGAAGTGCATAGTGAAAGGTCATACAGCACATTATTTTTTGTCAAGCTGATAACCAGAGTTATCTGATGTTTTTGTTTATATTATGGACCAAAGCCCAAGCATGGAACTCATATCTACCACTCTAATATATACACAGTTCCCATGTCGATAAAGTACAACAGAAAGTTGTAAATATATTCAATCACTTTCTCCTGAAGTATCTATCTGTTGTGACATCTCTAAAAAGAAACTGAACCATTTATTGCATTTTATCCATTTATTTTTATGCATCATCAGGGTCTAACAAAAAAACATGAAAGACACATACATTGAGTCTTCCAAAGAGAACTGTGTTAAGATGAAAAGAATAGATTTAAAAAAGAATAATAAAATGGTGATAATTACATATCTATCAACAATTACTTTAAATGTAAATAGATTAAATGCTCCAATCATAAGACATAGGGTGACTAAATGGATAAGAAGACAAAACCCTTACATGTGCTGCCTACAAGAGACTCACTTCAGATCAAAAAACACAGATGAAAAGTAAAGAAATGGAAAAAATTATTTCATGAAAATGGAAACAAACAAACAAAAACCTGGGGTAGCAATATTTGTACCAGACAAAACAGACTTTAAAATAAAGGCTATAACAAGAGATAAAGAAGGACCCAATAATCCCACTTCTGGATAGTTATCTGAAGAAACCCAAAACATAACTTTAAGGGGTTGTGAGCATCCATTTGTTCATTGCAGCATTGTTTACAATGGTCATGATATGGGGGCAGCCTGGGTATCTGTTGATGGATAAATGGATAAAGAGTAGGTAGTACATATATACAATGGAATGTTGCTCAGCCATGGAAGGGAGTGAGTTCTTGCCATCTGCAGTGGCATGAATGGATCTGGAGGGTATGATGCTAAGTGGAATACGTCAGACAGGGAAAGACAGACGCAATGTGATTTTGCTTCTATGTACAATCTAAAAAACAAAATAAACAAAACAGAAACAAGCTCATAGATACAGAGAGCATTGTGATGGTTGCCAGATGGGAGAGGGGTAAAGGGAGGAGTGGATTAAGAAGTACAAATTGGTAGTTACAAAACAGACATGGGGCTGCCCACCCTCTCCTTCTCCTCTTCGCACTGCCACCAAGCTCAAGTTCAAGCCGCCATAGCAGCCACAGCCACAGCCAAGACACCATGGCTTCTGTGAATGAAGTCAACATCAAAGATTTTAATGATATGAATGGAAGAGAAAATCTTCCACACAAAAAGAGTTCAGAAAAAAAAATAAAAAGAAGAACACCTTCTCTTCTGTTTAAGTAATGACAAAAGACAAATGATTGTAGAAGAAGCAAAGCAGATCTTGCTGAGTAACATTGGTGGTACTGTAGAGCACCCCTACACATCTTTTGTGAAGTTGCTACTTTTGAGTGATTGTCCATATGCTTTGTAGAATGCCACATACAAAAGAGTCTAAGAAAGAACTGCAGAATACTACATACAAAACAAGAGTCTAAGAAAGAAAACCTAGTATTTACATGCACATTCTGAGCTCCTGAAAAAACACCTTTAAACAACAATATGAGAGCACTAAGGATGCCATTAAAAAGATATTTACAGGTATTAAACATGAGTGGCAAGTAAATGGCCTGGATGACACAAAGGACCATTCAACACTTGGAGAGAGACTGTGATGCAATGTGGTAAACCGTCATGAAAGTCAAGTGCCATCTAGATCAGTGGTCCCCAACCTTTCTGGCACCAGAAACTGGTATCGTAGAAAATTTTTCTGCAAACTGCGGCAGGGGAGATAGTTTCGGGATGATTCAGTGCATTATGTTTATTGTGCACTTTATTTCTATTATTATTAATTGTAATATAATGAAATAATTATACAACTCATCTGCCACTATAAAGCCTGCTCCCAGATGTAGGTTAACTTTCACTTGCCATGTACTGATAGGGTTTTGATATGAGCCTACAAGCAATTGATTTGTTAGTCTCTTGTGCAGTCAAACCTCTTGCTAATGTTAATCTGTATTTACAGCTGCTCCCCAGAGCTAGCACCACCGCCTCAGCTCCACCTCAGATCATCAGGTATTAGATTCTAATAAGAAGTGTGCAACCTACATCCTTTGCATGTGCAGTTCACAATAGGATTAGAGCTCCTATGAGAATCTAATGACACCACTGATCTGACAGGAGGCGGAGCTCAGGGTGTACTGCAGGTGATGAGGAGTGGCTGTAAATACAGAGATGAAGCTTTGCTCACTTGCCTGCTGCTCACCTCCTGCTGTTCGGCCTGGTTCCTAACAGGCCACAGACAGGTATCCTGACCCGTGGCCTGGGGGTTGGAACCCCTAATCTCAATCTTAAGGAGCTTCCATTTCTTCAGCCCAGTTGATTGTAATAGCATTAGGTTTTTTCAGATTTTTTTTCCTCTTCCCACTGGGTCCTTCCAACACAATGAATGAAGGAAATTTCATCCATGTAAACAGCCTATCAGTGACTGACATTTGACTGTTAAACACTGTTACTTTGATGTAGAATCCAAGGAATGACTTCCCACCATATTTTAGCCAAAACTGGTTATATGCCTCTCTTGCAGCAAACACTACAATAAATGTGACTGTCAATGTGAATACCTTAGAATACTAAAAAGGGTATGCTAATTGAATGAATGCCTTGAAAGTATTATCTACTGATCAGATGGTAAACTTTATTCAGTATTATTTATAGCTGCACTTGATTGCAGTTCTGTGAGGCTACAGCATTTATATACCTCACCTACCTTGGCAAACCTGTTTTTGTGATATGGAAGAATGGACAAAATATTATGCTTTGAAATCACTTTTTTGTAATGCCTTTAAATCCTCACCCCCAAAAGAAATGCCAAGTAAGTTGTATTAACAGTGTCATCAACGTATCCTAGTACCTTAGTGTTCATTCCTATTACTTGCATATCTTCTTAAAATAAATAGCTGTTATTAATGCCTTTTTTTGTTTTCTGTTGAAAACAAAACCTAGTATTTACATGCATTTTATTTCTGTTTTCTGTACACTACTGAATAAGTGTAGGAGTTTTATGTTTACTATGTTAAGTCTTGCAACACTAAACATATTTTTTGTAGCATGATGGCAATTTCTGTGTAAAAGAGCCTTAAGTGGAATGTTTTTGAGATCAAACTCCCCAACCTCACAAAAATGGCCATGTTGCAATAAAAACTAGGGTATATTAGAAATAAAATAGTCATGGGGATTGATGTAGAATATAGCATGGGGAACATAGTCAGTAGTATTTTAACAACTATGTATGATGTCAAATGGGTAGTGGATTTATCAGGGTGATCATTCCATAAGTTATATAAATGTCTAATCACTGTTGTATACCTGAAACTAATATAATACTCCATGTCAACTGTAAGTGAAAAATAAAAAAATTTCTAAATAAAGAACAGTAAACCAAAAATAAATAAATAAAATTTAGAATTAAGTCTAAATAATTGTTGACATAAAATGTAAAAAAATTAATAACAATCTAGAATTCAAATCCCAGGTGATTTCAATGTGGAAGTTGTGGGGATGGAGGCAATGAGGAGGTAGGAAAAGAGTGCCAGGGTTGTGTCTTCTTCAGGTCAAAGAAACAGATACTGATTCTAGACCATACACAGAAAAACATAAGTTTGAATATGCATTTAAAATTTAACAAGTAGAAATAGCATATATATTTATACACACACACACATAATTTTCAAATTCTAGAGGCTGACATGGAAGTGAGACAACTAATGAATCCAACAAAAGCTAAAACATACTTTGTTGTGTGAAAAAGTCCAGTTATTGAACAGTGAGGGCAGATGCTTCACTCATACATCAACAACAAACAGGGAAGGCACAGAGTTAGGTGTGGACACACAGGCAGAGCTCACATTCCCTTGTGGGCCTGGGAACAAACAACAAAAAAGCCAGAATGACTTGGGTGGTGGTTAAGTACTGGGAAGAAAACAACAAAGCAGGGCACGGAAGGGATAAAAAGTAACTCAGACCTTAAAAACATCATGCTTAGGGAAAGAATCTAGACACAAGAAAACACATTAATATAATATTGTGTACTTCAGCTTATATGTGATGTACAGAACAGGCAACTTTACAGAGACAGAAGGTAGACAAGTGGTTGCCAGGGGCTGGGGAGAGAGTGGAATGTGAGTGATTGCTAATTGAGTACAAGATTTCCTTTTTGGATGATGGAAATATCCTGAAATTATTGTAGTGATGGTTGCACAACTATCTAAGTACCATATTTTGCTGTGTATAATGCGCTCCCATATATAAGGTGCACCCACGTTTTTAGCCCAGACTTTCTGGGGAAAAAAAAAATCTTTCATTTTAATTTTCTAATTTAAATTTTTATTTTGTTTATATTTAGGTACTTGTGTTTTACATTATAAAGGAATTTAAGCATTTATCGTATGATTGTGTTTCAGGGTATTATTTTGCGTATGGATATCGTTACTGATTTCTAGAGCTACATTTTTAACTCATAAGTATAAATAAAAGAATTAAAAACATTTATATAGATATGGAATTAGTTACTACCCATGTATAATGTGCATCCTTACTTTTCCCTCACAAATTTGGGCCAAAAAGTGTGCATTATACATGATAAAATACAGTATATAAAACAAAAAGAAATTACTGAATGGTACACTCTAAATGGGGAAATTTATGGTATATGGATTATATCTCAATAAAGTTTTTTTAAAGGGAACTTAGTAGAGTGCTACATTAGACAAGATAATCAGGTAAGGCGAATTTATGCAAAGCAGAATAATCTGGTTATGTACACATACATGTATACACATGTAGAGCCAATTGCCCCAAGTATGTTAACACATCAGGGCCTTCATTACCCCCTCCTTCTCTGAGTTCCCATGAGGTAACTCCTTCTCATGCCCATGTCTAGCTCGATGTCCAGTTGCCCTCCAGCTCTTCCACAAGCCCCACTCTTTCAGCAGAGCTTCCAGGCCCACTGGCTCTCTTTACTGCTCAAATGTGGTTCTCCCTTCTCTTGCTCACTTGCTCATTCATTCAGCCAGTACTTGTCAAGGGCTGATTCTGGAGAAAATAACCCAAAGAGAACCATGGAGAAGAGTTTATATGGAGGTAGTTACCTTGTAATTTCAATAATAAAACTGATTTTTCTATGTATTTCATCTATAATGTAAACATGATAGTAACAATTCATAGCTAGCAAAGTTTATTCTGATAGCTGTGATCCATTTGTTTGTTATGAAATTATCTCCTATATATGTACCCATTACAGAATTAAAACCCTAGAGTAAAAACCAAGTTAAAACAAATAAAAATTTTTCACTGGAAAATGTAAATAGAATATTTTAATTAAATTTTTTTAAATTTTACACTTCTGGGGCATTAAAATGGCAGGAGTGAAGATTACCTGACTTGAAATTACAAGTAACTTTTTTCAGTGAATCCTTCAAAGATAGCATGGCCCAACACTCTCTTATCACAGACAAAATAAGTGACACAGGGAGAGAAAATGACCCACTAACCACCAGCTGTGAGGTGGAGACCAATATTTTGACATCAAATCAAGATGAACCTTGTCTCCTTAAAAAGAAATCACTGCAGGAGGCAGGACACATACTTTAATGATCTGTCACTGCCCAAAATTACCACAATTGCCCCCAGGGCCCCCAGGGTCCTTGGGCAAGCCCCTGGCCTAATATAAATCAGAACTTTGATTTTATAGTCAGGCCTCATTTTGAACCTTCTAAACACTATGGTAGGTTTTAGTGGCCTTCTGTTATTAGTCATCAAATCCATCCCTAAAAGAACTGCCCAAAGAAAGTGCTACAGTTTCTGAAGATTTTGAGTAGGGATCATCACAGATGATTAAAATTTGGGAAATACTTATACAATCTCTCAAGGAGATTACCATAGATTTCCATGTATAAGACGATACTTTTGTCAAAAACTGTTAGACCAAAAATTGGGGGTTGTCTTAATACACGGGAGTAACCAGTTGATATTGATTTCTTAATGATGGGTTAGAAAAGTAGGGGTCATCTTATAATTGGGGCATCTTATACACGGAAAAATACTTTACTTTTAAAGGGACAGCACCTATTTATACATTAAAGTTCTATAATAAGTTGTTCTTTTTTAAAATCAGCCATATTAATTTTTAGTCACCCTTCCTCTTTGGGATGGTGTCACCATAAACATGTGTGAAAACCTCTAAAAGCTGATGATGCTCACACACCTCATCCAAGACTGGCATTTTCTAATCCAAGAAAGAGATGTAAGCAAGGTAAAGTAGAGCAAATAAGGTAAGTGAACATACTCATATTTGTAATGGTACAGTGATAGGAACTATTAAAGACAAATAGTCATTTATTATTTCATCAAAGAGGGTTAGAGAGGCCTTCTATCTAACAGCACTTGCTTGGTTTCTGTTGCTATATGTTCAATAAAGGAGCATTCTGGAGGCCATTCTAGATGACAGGCTTTTTCTTTTGTTCACACTGGCCATGTGTACCATTCCTTCAAATTAATCTGAATTAATAAGGATCTGTTTAAAAAGCAACTGGCATTTGGATCTTCATATGATACTGCTAATTAAAATGTAAAACTCAAGTGATATACAATGGCCTACATATTAAACTGGTCCCAAAACTTTTCGTGCGTGCGTGCGTGCGTGTGTGTGTGTGTGTGAGTGTGTGTGTGTGTGGGTAGTGGTAGAAGTCTTAATACAGCAATGAGGAAAAAGCACCAGACTGACAGCTAAAAGGCTAGGTTCTAGTTCAGACTTGCTACACACAGGCCTTCATTTCCCTCTATGTAAAAGGGGGGTCTCTCTCATAGGGCCACTGTGATGATCAAGTGGAACAATATATTAATACAAGAACAATGGTGAAAACAGAATTTGTGGTACATGTGAGAGGGAAGGCTGACCTACTACTACTCAACTCTATGATTTCCTCATGCCCAAAGCACTGAAAGAAAATTATTCAGCATCAGACTTCAGCAAGGGCCTACTGCAGGCCTAGTACACACAAAGCCCAATGGAAGATAAAAAAAAAACCTGAAAAGGTTTAAAGACCAAAGAGATGAAAATGAGGGAAGCAGACAGACATGTCAACACCCTCAGCTGTGATGTGGACCTAGCAAGGTGCTAAAGGCCTTGTGCAACTTTGTCCCACTGTGACCCCTTACTGGTATAGAATCTTACCCCAGATCCACCACAGAGGCCAGGCTCTTGCCTCTTCTTACACAGAAAACCCTGTATGGGTAGGTAAAACATGGATTCTTCTCTTCATTTCATTGCTAGGATAAGAAATCAGTGAAATAACTTGCACAAAGCTAGTTGGGAAGTCCCACATTTACTGATTCCCCATGCCACTATCTCTTTTCAGCTGATTTCCACACTAACATGAGTTTCCATCTACTGATGATCTGCTATATGTCAGGTCCTTAGAGCTAGGGGGTTTGTAGGTGAAGATTAGAAGTGGTGCCATCACGTGCCCAAGGCCCTCTGTGGCAAAGCCAAGATTTTAATCTTGGTGCCATCTGGCTCTAACACTGTCTCTCTACTACATGTGTTGCCTCAGGACTGTCAGAAACCTTGGGAGGCAAAGCTTACTTTGCAATGAGAATAGTTGTCACTGGTATCAGAACAGACAGCCACGATAACCTAGAACTTCTTTCTTACCTACCAATCCTACTATCTCTAATCAAAACTAAGAAAGTCAAAACAATTTTATCCAAATAGGAAAAGCACATGAATAAAGACAGACCTGTGACTGGAAGGAATGAGGATGCTAACTTTAAAAAGAAGCTGGTTCCTTTCCCTGCCTCTGCCCCTGCCCCCGCTTTTGGAAGTGCCACAAAATGAAGACGACTTGCAGGGTCAAGGAAAGCTTGAGAGCCAAGGCTGAAGGACCAGGCCCAAGGGCCTCTGTGAAGGAGAGATCTGGCAGTATCCCCAACAAGGGAAGAATGAACCTGAGAGAGAGCTAAATGAATGAATGGGGTACAATTTTACAAGGCTAACCTCTGCGTGTAAACTTGAGGCCTGTGTCCCCAGTGATCTACGAAAACAAGTTTATGTAACAAGCCTTTGTGTTGTCCCAGATAAGAGGGAGTAGAGGAACAGTAAGAATATTTTAAGGATTTAGAACCAGCTAAGATTTCCTGGGGGACAGTGAGGTTGGGAAGGAGTGGGGGTGGGAGACCGCAGGTTAAGATATAATCTGTCTAATCTAGGAAGGAAAATGGTAACAACCACAATAATAAAATAATTCCTTATATTATATTTGTGACTCCTTGGTTTTATTTATATCAGTAGTTTTAGTACAGACAAAAATGGGTTAACACTGATTGCCTCTTAGAGAAGTGTGTGGCTTGAGGGAACAAATGTGAAAAGGAGATTTTTCTACTGTATGCCCCTTCATGTCTTTGAATTTTGAACTTCTGAAACATGTGGAAAAATTATTCAAATATATATAAAGGAAATTTTAAACTATTTTAAGCATATCAGTAGTTTTCCAACAACTCTAAGAAGTAGGCAGAATGAAGATCATGAGTCCCATTTCACAAATGAGGAAGCCTAAGGCCCCAAGAAGGGAAAAAGGAATTGGCCACAGTTGTGGTGGTGGTGGACATAAGACCAGACCAGTCAGGACCCAGACTCCTAATCCAGTGTTCTCTTTCAGAGATTCCGCAGTTTGAAAGACTAACATTGCCCAGATTCCCTCTCAAAGTTCAGTTAAAGCAGAAGGAATCCACAGTGGGTAGGGCACAGCAGAGTCCCACTAATCAGCACAGCAGGCTATTAGCTGTTTGAGACTGGCTAGATGTTCTGTTAGTTGATAAACACCCTGAAATTCATTGAGGCTTCAATCCTTCCTGTTGAAAGTCTATAAAACTCCCAAGTCCACATTCTTCTCTCAAACTTCAATGGCCACAATAGCACTTTTTTTTTAAAATTAACTTGCAGAATCTCCAGGTCATCATTATGAACTCAGGGGGATTCAGAAAGGTGGTCAAGTATAAAAACAAGGGCTGGGTTTAGAAGGCAGGCTGATCTTGGGTTCAAGTCCTGGTTTTGCCACTAACGTGTGTGACCCTGGGCATACGGGTCACTTCTCTTCTTTTGGCCTCAGCTTCCTCTCTATAAATGAAAATCAATTAACAGACATGCATTAAACACCATCTGTCTGATACTGCTGTAGGTGCAGGGGGGTTCACTAATATGCCAGGCAGACTGGATCCCTGAGCTTTCAAGGAGCTGATACTGTACAGGGGGAGACAAAGAAACAAAAGTAATTTCAAGTCCTGGTAAGTGCTATGAACTCATCCTTTAATCAGAAGGATGGTCTGGGAGATCAGGGAAGGCCTCTCTAAAGAGGTAGCATTCTCCATAGAAACCAAATGACGAAGCAGCAGTTACATTGGGTTCCAGGGACAAATCCCCTTGGGACAGTAAGACAGGCAGGGGCAAAAATACCAAGGCCCTGAGGCAAGCATGTTCGAAAAGCAGAAAGGGCTAGAGTAGTGAGTGAGGGGCAGAGAAAGAGAGATGAAGTCAGCAAAGCACACAGGGGCCCACCTCTTCAGGTAAGAATTTGGATGCGACCCTGGTTGCAGTGGAAGGTGACTACAGAAATAAAGGGGTTTAATTAGATCCGTGATGTTTCAAACTTTTTATTTTTTTAGCAGAGGAAGTCTTTAATCAAATAAAAACAGTGGAACCTCAATATAAAACTAGATAAAAGTAGTTATTATTCTGATTGCATGAGAAGCTTCTGGCTCTTCTGAAGTTGTTTGGCCTTCCCCTTCCCCCTTTCCCCCACCATGCCCCTAAGCACTGCAGTTCAGAGGAGCTGGAAAACCACTAGGGCAGTGGTTCTCAGCCTTCCTAATGCCGCAACCCTGTAATACAGTCCCTCGTGTTGTGGTGACCCCCATAAAATTACTTTCGTCGCTACTTCATAACTGTAATATTGCTACTGTTACGAATCATCATGTAAATATCTGATATGCATTTTCCGATGGTCTTAGGTGACCCCGTGAAAGGGTCGTTTGACTGCCAAAGGGGTCGCGACCCACAGGTTGAGAACCGCTGCACTAGGTAATATAACTCTAAGTTTCCCCAAGCTCTAACAAAAGCCAGTATGGACAGGAGGTTTAGGAGTTCACACTGGATGCTTGTTGGACCCCGGACAGACCCTGGAAAGGTTCCAAACTAAATCCCTGATATGGATATGCTTCTACAGAAATAACTATAAAACCTGGTTCATCAAAGGTTCCAGTTAAACTCACACTGCTGAATCCATAGGGACAGAAAAACAGATCAGTAGTTGCCAGGGGTGAAGGTAGGTCAATGACACAAAGGGATACAAGGGAATTTTCTATGAGTTGATGGAAGTATTCTATACCTTGATTGTAGTGGTTTCAGGACTATATACATTTGTCAACAAAATGTACATCTAAAGACGGGTGAAGCTGACTGTGTAAATTAAACCTCAGTAACACCTCAGAGGTATTTTATGGATGAGAAAACAGGAAGAGAAGAAAAATGACTTGCTCCTGATCAATCAGTAGAACCCAGAAATGCTGATTTGCAATACTGTCCCCCATCCACTGCTGCTCAGTTTTAATTCAGGGCCTCTTGAGTACACTGGGCTTCAGTTTCTCTGACTGCAAAATGAGGAGGTAAATAATTTCCAAAGGCTTTTCCACTCCCAACAATCAGATTCTAAGAAGCAGTATGGTGTAGGGGAAAGACAATGCTTTGGAGTCAGAAAAACCGGAAAATTCCCACCTCTGTCACTCAACTAGCTGGGTGCTCTGGAGCAATCCCATCCTGTGTGAGAAGGGGTTAATAATAAGAACAGCTGTAAAATGGTTGGCACACAACAGACTCTCAAGAAGGCCAATGATTCTAACTATTAAGGGCTTTACCATACTTACACAGTTCTCCCATTCCCAGTCCCACCCAGCTGCCTAAGAACAATCTGGAGGAAACATAAGGAAAAGAAATAACGAACTGCCTCTTCTGTATTGCATAACCTGTGCTCAGGTACACAGTACACCCTGGGCTCCAAAGGGGCACAGTTTGTTTTCTCACCAAGTAAACAGGTAGACAGATACATCCTGCATCTTCCTTGGCCACTGTCAGCATGGGCCACAACAAACAATGGAGTGGGACCAGGCTGACAGCTTGTAAGAACACCACTGCTGTTGATGCCTGTATTTTAATACTTCACTTTCCCTGTGACTGCTGGCATTATCACCCATCCCATAGCCCTCCCCTGGCCACCTGCTCTGAAGGGGTGGTCCCAAATAATAACTCAAAGCTGCCTGCCACACCTTGCTTTTTTCCTATCCCAAGGAGACAAAAGCAAAACAAACAAAAACTATAATCACCCAAAAAACTATTCAAACAAACAAACAAAAAAAAAACCCTTCAGGCAGTTAGTTTCTGCTTCCACTGTCACATTTACTCTAGATGCCCTGGGGTCAGGTAAAGACTGTTGGCTTACTTTTTCCATGATGGGGCAGGAGAAAGGCAACACTAAATTACCCAAATTTTGCAGAAACAAAGAGCTATGTAATCAGGTCAAAGGCAACCGTGAGCAGGCTTACAGCAGACCAAGGAGGCAGAACCCCACAGCACCAGGGCTCAATCGCCCTGGCTCAACTTCTTGATAACACCTTGTACTGCATCAGGGCTCAGTTGCCTCAATGCTCTTAAGCGCTGTCCTGGAGATCATGTGAACGTAAAACCATGAAAAGAACAGAAAGGCTTTCTGTACAGCGCAGTTAAGTAAAGTTACTGAGCAAGAACAATGCTCTGTCCTGCCTGGTTGTCCTACTCTATTGGTGGTGGCTGACACCCAGATTAAGAAAGTCTGACTCATTAATCACAAATATTATTTATCAAGCCATTGCCATAACATTGTGGCAACTACATCCTGGTGTTGCTATTCGGAGGTATTGCCAAAGACTGGTCCTCTCCCCTACCTTCCGGTGTCTGTGAAGTTTTCAGTTTCTATCAAACTCCAGCTGGGGGAGGGGACCCAGTGTTGGCACTAGCCGAGTAAAGTTCCACCACTAGGTCCACAAAGACACTGCAGGGAGGCGTGGCCAGGCCGGAAATTCTGACAAAAAGTTTTGGCCCTCGGGTCCTATAAGTAACTATTACTTCCTGATCCCTTCTAGTCTTGGGGCAGGTGTAGTTTTTTTTGCTGGGTCCGAGGACCGCGCTGGGGAAGGGTCAGGCCAGCCAGGCGTTCTTCTCTCCCTGGCACTCCAAGGCGCTCTGCTGCCTTCCACTGGCGAAGTTATTTTGGAGCAAAGTTCCCTAGGGTGTGAGTTCGCAAGGGCAGGGCCTCCTCCTCTGCACTACCCCCAACACACCCCCCCACACCCATCCCCAAGGCTGGCGCTTTGAGGACTGAACCTGGCCCAGGCCTGCTCCGACAGGAGGAAGGGAAAGGAGAAGCGTAAGGAATTTGCAATACAGCTCAAAACAATCCTGGGCGCTAGCTGCAGTGCCCGCCCCCGCTGGAAGAGAACCTTCTAGGGACCCTGGCGGATCCTAGTGCTCATTTGAACCCGGGCTGCGCAGCGGCCAGAGAGCCAGGCACTCCGGCACGGCGACCCCAGGCCGGGCCTCCCACCTTGACCCGCTTGCCCTGGATCTCCAGCGTCTTCATGGTGAAGTCGACGCCGATAGTGCTGCTCTGGCGCTCCGAGAAGGCGCCGGTCTTGAATCGCTGCACCACGCATGTCTTGCCCACGCTCGCGTCACCCACCAACACCAGCTTAAACAGGAAATCGTAGTGCTCGTCTGGGTCCCCCGGGCCCGGGCCCGGCCCCGCCATGGCCGCGAAGGAGCGGAAAGCCGGCGCTCCGGACGCCGAAGATGGCCTAGGCTCACGGAAGCTACTGGCGCCTGGCGACGTGGAGCTGCCCCAACACCTGAAGCAGGAGGCCACCGACTGCCGGCCCGTCCCCCGAGTCCCGCCCCGGTCAGCCGGGAGCCCGTGGGCCTCGGCTCCTCCCCGGACTTCCCTAGTCTGGCTCTCCGCCGTAGCTCGCGGCCGGGCCTCAGTCCCGGGCCAGGCCAGTCCCGCCCTCAGGTCCTCCCTAAGTACCGCCCCCAGCACCTTCCCAGCCCGACTCCGCCCCCAGCGCCGCTCGCAGCACCGCCCAAGCCCGACCCCGCCTTCAGCACCACCCACATCCCTACTGGCCCTCACCACCGCCCAGCACTCGCCACGCCCCTCCGCCTATTTATCCCATTCCAAACCACTGCCCACCTCAGACCCTTCCGCAGCTAGGCTAATCTCCAACTGAGACCCCCAGGTACTGCCCTGTCGCATCCCGCCCCGCCCCGCCTGCCCCTTCCCAAAACCTGGCCAACCTGCCTGGGCTTACCTACCTCTTGCTCTCCCAGACCCAGTCAGAAGTAGACGCGAGGTAATGGTGGGGTATCTGGGCCTGCATGCCTGGTGGTTTGTTAACCCAGCACTTGGACCCAAAACGGCCTCCGCGAGAGTGATCACTGGGGTAGGGGACTACCATGGCATTGTCACCTTAGTGCTCATATTAACAGGGCTGACAATGTAGAATCTACCTAACACAGAATGGGACACTGAAGAAATGTCCAGTGACACACTACAAAGAAGGAAGTCTTCATTGAGGCCAGAAATTAAGCTGGATACAAAACTAGGAGAGGCCAAAATAATTGTAGAGAGGGACCTGAAAGCTGTGGCTCAAGATGACCTCCCTGGATTCTGGGGAGAGAATTAGGGAGCCCTATTAGGTGGAAGGCAAGGCCAGAGGGAGGAGTTGGGAGATCCCAACCCCAAAAGGCAGCCTAGCAGCTGAAGCAGCTGCCCAGAATATCTCAGGATGGATTGGCTCACTTGGGGTTATGGGTCCAGTTGGGGGAACTGACCCAGCTGAAAAGTACCAAAGATTGGCCTGAGCAGAAGAACAAGGGAGGTTTGTGGGAAGTTCTGTGGAAGGGCAGACCAGCCCCCAAGATGGTGCAATGAACCAGGGATCCTCAGGGAAATGAAATTCAAACACTTGTAAGAAGCTTAAAATAGATCAGGTAGAACCTATTTCCCAAAGGGCTTTCAAACTACCAAGGTAGGAGGGAATTGAGAACACTTCTGCCCTTTTAAGACAGCGCCCTTATAAGGGGGCTACAGCACTCTATTTAATTCAGAAAGTTTAATGCCAGCTATGGATCAGGTATTGTTCTAGGGTCTTGGAATACATCAGTGAACAAAACAGACAAAAATCCTTACCATCCTCAGTAGAAAAAGGAAGAGGGCCTTCCCATAGCTTACAGAGACCACAGAGAGTGAGTCCACCAGGACCAGTACCCTTAAGGACCCCTCACAAGCTTTAATGGCCAAGTGGGGAAAACAATGGATGTGGAAGCAAAGGTAGATCCACGGAAAAGGGATATTATTTGTTCTGGAAGAGTCTGAACTCCATTGCCATGGGATATACCTAATAGTACCAGAGAGGAAACCCCAAAGTGCCATAGAAAAGCAATTCTGGGAGCACAGCTTTGGTACATCAGACAGGAGCAGACAGCTAAGAGCAGCAGGAAACAGCCTCCATTCCAAGGTAGAAAAAGATGGCATGGGATGGGTTGGGTTGGCTCTGGGAAGGTGGGGCATGTCAAAGCCCAGAACCCCAGAAAACATCTGCCTCCAGCTCAGAGGGGCTACCCACAGCATAAGGTAGAGAGGGGGAAGGGAAAGGTGGGTCCAGGAGCCAGGATGAGCCAAGGCTGTGAACAGCTGGGCACATCAGGAGAGGAAGGAGGAATGTTGAGAGTTGCAGGGTGAGATGGACAAGTGGCTGGTTAGCCAAGCTGGCCTTTACATTGGCCTTGCCTGGAATTACTTTGGGGTGATGTAGGGCATGTTTATCTGGGCATGGATTCTGCCACAAAGCGCAACTACTGCTTGCATTTGTGGGGTGATAGAAATGTTCTAAAACTGAACTGTCATGAGGGCTGCATGACTCAGGAAACTTATCAAAACCCTTAAATTCTACATTTATAATAGATAAATTTTATGGTATGCAAATTATATCTCAATAAAGCTGTAAAAAAGAGTCTGCATTTCCTCTCTTTCAGTGGTAAATTCCTGAATAGTACAGTGGCATTTTATCTAAAATTGAATTACCCTTTTTTAAAAGTATACCAATTCAAAAACATTTGAGATGTCTCACTGCCCAAGAGATGAAATAATAAACATCCCAATTTTAAAAAAATGTATTAAGAATTTAACATTCTTAATGCTAATGGTGGGTGAGCTGAGTGAATTTTAACTGTGTTTATGCTATCGCCACGGCGGCACCATCCTAGCTGTAACATCTGTAACATGTATTGTAACCCAGAGTGGTTAGAGGCAAGTGCCATTTTTGTCCCCCTTCCTTCCTCCCTCTTTATTTCTTCTGTCTTTCTTTATTCATTTTTTCTTTTTTTCTACAGTTACCATTATTAAAAATGTATAGCTTCTAATATACCCACATTTTTAAAATTTGGTCATGCCTAGACTGGTACTGAAAATGTGCCCCCAGTTAGAAATAAAGGTTAAAAACATCATTAAGAAGACCAAACACCAAACACAGTAACCTCTGTTCTTAAAATAGAAAAGTGCTTGATGTAAAATATTAGAAAATGAAAAGCAGCAAGAATGCAAATTATGCCACAGCAATTGCAGACTTAGGTGCCCTAGGCTAATGTTGGCTGAGGCCAGGGAAGTCTCCCTCCCAGGCAGTCTTCAACTCACCTGGTGGTCAGCAAAACTGCAGCCACCTCACTCCACCCTCCCAGAACTCCAAAATGTCGTAAACAAGGGACAAATGAACCTCAGCCTCGCTGTTTCTGTAGATGGTACCCGTCTCACACTTGAGGCTCTGACTGGAAATATGGGATCATCTAGTTCTCAGCACACCTACTTGAACTTCCACCAACTCCATGGTGCCCTACTACCCCCACTGCTACCCTCAGATGTGGAGCAGTGCCCATCCACCTCCAGAGGACTGCCCTGGCTTCCTCCCTCTCAGTTCTCGCTGGCCCAGCAGTTCCCCTACCCTCCCACCAAATGGGCCTGTTAGAAGTGCTCTTATCTGGCCACCTCCTATTCAGATTGCAGTGACAAGCTCCAGACCCTCCAGAACATACACATTCGAGGCCTACCTTACCTCTCCAACATCATCTGCTCCCCTGCCATGAAGCCCCTCCTTCTATTTCCCAGCCCCTCAAACTTGCCAATGATGGGGTTCAGAATGAATCACCCCAATATGTGCCTCTGGTATATAGCTTACTTTGAACTAAAGGCAATTTTAGCTTCAGGCTCAAGGAGAAACTTCTGCCCCTCCCTTTAACCACCTTGCTGATAAGACATTATCAGAGACAACTTCTTTTAACCTATCTACACAGCAGGGCAAACTTCTATTTACTAAATGTCTGTTTTTATCTTCCAATAACCTTTGAAGCCCCCAAGGCACTTTACCTCATCCACAGCTCAGGATGTTATATACTCATGTTCCCTTTCTGTCCCTGAACCTCTCCTGTATATAGGGTCTCAGACTCTCTCCTGTACATGGAGTTCCCATACATACATATATATGTATATAAGTATTGGTTGATGGTCTTCTCTTACTAATCTCTCTCATGTCTATTTGATTATTAGATCAGTGAGAAGAACCTTGAGTGTAGAGGAAAGCTTGTTCCTCCCCAACACCAGTTTTCACAGAATCCTGCTTGGCCCAGCCAGGGAGACCTGGGAGCAGATCTTTATTCTCTACACCCCAGGCTTGATGACTTGCAGAAAAGTACCCTGGGCAGGAACACTGTAGCACTGACTCAACCCTACAGGAGACCTTCCCTCTACCTTTTTAAAAATTTATTTGTCATCTTTGTTTTGTGGGGTTGAAGCAGGAAGAGATGCTTAAATGTCTGAAGGGCCTGGGTGCCTGCTAGTTTCCCCCACAGACCAGTCTGCACATTCGCCAAGCAATGCCTGCTGGGAATTGGGGAAGGTCTGATGACCCCAGGCAGAATCCTGCTGTGATAATGTGAACAGGGGTGAGAAGCCCCACCCAATACTCTCTCTTGCCTTTGTGAGAAAACAGCTGATGTGGTGATGCCCTCTATTCCAGGACAGTTGTAGATAATAGTGTTGGGATGAGGCAGTCTGAGGCAACAAAACCAGCCCTGTGCTTCCACATGGCAGGTCTATCCCTCCCACCGCAGCCCAGGGTGTTGAGGCAAGAGGAGAAAGGTTTTTTTAATCTCTTTCTTGTTTATATATTGCCCAAAGCAAGAGCAGGTAGAGTCAGGGGGTAGAGTGCAGGGGTCGGGGTGCAGGGGAAGGAGTGCAGTCAAAGGCCTGATTGAGCCTGGTGTGACAAATCTTACAGCAAAATAAGAGAATGGTTGTTTTAGACTCACAGGAGGACCAGTGAGATGAAGGAAGGGGAAAGAAGTCCAAGGAAATGTGTATATAGAAAGTTGTCATTTTGGACACAGTGTATTAGCCACAACTAATACAAACAATGAAACAGATTTTGTCAAAAAAAAAAAACAAAGCCTCCCGAGACTGGTTCCACTGTAACTGCACATGAACTTCCTTTTTTTAGCATTTATTCTGCTTTCATCCAAGCTATCTTTGCTTAGCCTGAGAGAACTATAACTCATTCTTTGACCCAGACCCTCGACCTCTTCATTCACTATATGTCCATTTCTTTAATCATTAAGCCTTTAGGACATTAAGTTCTGATCAATACCAAATTCATTTAAGAATAAAGCTAGAGGTGTATCAGTCATGCCCAAGATACAATAACCAAACCTCAAATTAGAATAAGGTTTTAGTCAGAGATAACACCTTGGCCTCAGTTATGTTTCAGCTCCAGACTCGTGAAAGCAGAATGGCCCCACGGACTGCACCCCTTGGACACTGCACTGAACAATGCCATGACTGACATCAGACCTAAAGCCATGATAACTGACCCTGCTTTAGCCCCGACCAATCAGTGGAGGGCCCAGCCCCAATTCCCATAGTAACTGTGATTAATGATTTTTCTCTTATATAACCTACAAACTAGAGGACATCCCAGAGCCAGGTTTCTAAGAGCACTAGCTCACCTTTGTCTCTGGGCTTAGTGCCAACACCTTAAATAAACTTTTACTTTCTTTGTTGCAAACCCCCGCTCATGTCTTTTTTGGCTTGGATGTGCATAGGCAAGCAGACCCTTTGAGTCAACAGTAATATGTCACCTCTAAACAATGAGCTGGGCCAGGGCGACCACATCCCCACCAGTGGTCACACCCACCAAGTCAATTCAGATTTCTCTGATTTTTCTGGCCTAAGATGCAAGCCCTACAGAAATCTCACTTCTGGGGTCCTGGGCAGACAGGGAGCCAGGACCTGTAAGACAGGAAGAAGCCTAAGGCTGGATCTCATCTCTCCCAGGGACAGCTGCAAGATGTTGGCCCAGGTGCTTATTCACTCAGGGTCTGTTTCCTCAGATGCAGGACACTAATTCCTATCCTAGCTATACCCAGGGAAGCCACAATGACATCCTGGGTTGGGAGGGCCTTTGTAAACTGAAGGGCTGGAGCAGAGGGTTCCTCTTTCTGTCTCTGTCCCCGCCTGCTGAGTTAAGGAAGACCTGAAGCCCTGAACATTTCAGGGCACTTGCCAACCACCCTTTCCAGGGAGAGGAAGCTGAATTTCCTGTTCTCATCAAATGCAAGGCAGACCTCAAACCATATGTGCCCCTTGAAAGAAAAACCCATTACTGGGCCTGTTGAGCTGAGTACCCGACACTACTCCCAGAGGCTCTGATGTGGGCCCCCTTGCCTCTGTCCACACCAGGAACTCCCCTGACCCTAGGGCACACTCACAGGTCAATTCCTGAATTTTAAAGCAGAAAAACTGAGGCCAGGGGCCCAGAGGAACTTGCTCAAACTCCCCACTGAGTTCATCCCTGAGCCCCACTACTCAGGCCTGTCCTGGGCTGGGTGCTGGGTCCCAGAGCTGACTCTGACCCTGCACAGCCCTCAGGGGCTCGGCTCCCAGAGCTCCAAAATCAACTCCTCCCTGTACCCTGAACACATTTGCCCAGGGGCTCCACTGTGGGCAGAGGGGAATGGGCACCAGTACTTCCTTCAGAGAAACCAGGATGCAGGGTACCTCTGCCCTAGTTATGTCCCCTCCCCTCATTCTTACAGCTCTGAAGTCCGTCTTCTGTCACCTTCCCCACATGGCCACTCCCCACCCTACCCAGCCTCTGCC